>JAANSN010003403.1:0-18733 GCA_036850665.1 Dicranocentrus wangi | reverse complement strand
ACGACAAACACGACTGCGCGTTATTGTCTTGCAATAACAATAAATCAATGTGGACGTAGGCAGGAGCAGGTTTCGGGCAGTGGCGAATTGAGTTTGAGAGAAAACAAAATGCAACTTATTCACAGCGGATTTAACCATCGCGAACTCAAGAGTAGTTGACAAACTTTTGTTTTCCTCCAGTTTTCACATAAACGTGAGGAGTGGTAGCCAGCTGGTGTAAAGATCCCCCAAGTCGAGCAAATTGGGAAACAAGAGAATTATATATTAACCCCGTGTACGTACCGTGTAATTTTTTCGAAATTGAGAAATTGCACGTTGACCGTGAGTGCATCGTAATGGCAGGGTTCTTTAATTCTTACCCAAAAATGATAACATGTCTAGAAGAAGCAAAACCGCACATGAGAATAATATGATGCTATTGCAGGCGCATGCAACCGAGTATTATCTCGCCCATAACTCACGAGATAAAGATTTCCCTGTGTGTGCACTCGTCTGGTGGGACAGCACGCGATAGCCATCGTGTAGCCGCATAAATTCACTGTCTAGTTTGAAAAATAAAGAGAGAGACGTGAATACGTAATTGGAATTAGTGCCATCAATTACAAAATGAGGCTCATCAGTCATCCAATCCGTCCATCCACGATGAAAGAAATTAGTAAGTATAATGTATTAGGTCGTTATTAGTTGGTTGGTACTCGTGTGTGTCCACAAATCAGCAAATTTAATCATGGATGAACATGATGAAAAGAGCTAACCAAGCGTCGATACTATTATAAACTCTAGGACGCAACTCAATCAGTGGAGGTACGAGAATATATGGTAATGAGGCTTCAAACAACACCCTAAATGAACACAACACTTTTGCTTTTTTCTTCTATTTTCGTGTAATATGCAAATACGTAAGAGTTTATGCATTGCCCAACACCCCCATCATCACTCGTAAAAAAATATTCCTCATTTATTCCGAACAAGCAAAACATTTAATTACAAAAGAGACCTTTTCAGCAAACCATCTTCTTAATGTTTTTCTTTCTTATAGCTCGTATTTGTGTGAGTGCGTAAGTAAAAACAGGCAGTAGACGCACATTTCAAAGAAAAAAAATACTTAGAGGTTTGTTTGTCACGGTAAAGTGCACACCATCATCGTGTTTCTCCATCATCATCATCATCATCGCTCCCTTTTAACCATCCCAAGTCAGTTGTACGTACGTCCATGTTCATCATTTCATAATGAGCACTTTACACATGTTTTTTGCTGTCCTATTCAAAGTCCCTTTCGACGACCTTCAATTTTTAAAAATACACAAGAATTTATTAGTTTAGAAAATGCAAAAAAATAATAATAATGTAAATGTGTTTTGTGCTGATGCCTTGAGAAGAGACTTTTTTTGGGAGACGACGACGAGTCATTAGAGAGAATAGTGCAAAAGGCCTCTCCTCCATTATGCTTCTCGCACTTGACTTTACACTGAGCAGAAAAAATACTTATGACAAAAACTCGTGTCTTTTGGTCGTTATCCGTTGAACACAGCAAAAAGGGTTTGAAAATGTTGCAAATTCACATTTGATTGCGTAATAGCGGGGCTGTGCTAACAAGTGGGAAAAAGATGAGCAAAAGCGCGATGAGGCTCGTTTTTAAAGAGACATGAAATATTTGTCGGTGTGTGGTTCTTGGTGACCCTTACTTAACTGCAAGGAGTATAACCGATAGAGTTATGGTAGCAATAAGGACAGTGTACACACAAGTGAGCCAGAGCCTCGATTTACACAAAGTAAGGATAATTACATTGTAAATTCGTTCTGGTCAAATGATGGTCGTATTATTATGAATGCTCAGTGAATGCTATATAGTATAGGTAAAATCCCTGCAGTGAATGTACGTACGCGTCTGCTAAGCTTGTGGTTTCATACACAAGAAGATCCTTTATCCTCAATTAGATTTAATGCGATTGGATGGGATACACATTATGTATGTTCGCCGTAATGAGACCGTGTCGTAAAAAAATACTGAAATCCTTCAATGAAAACTTAAAAAAATAAAAGTAAAAGTATTTAGGCGGTGGAGGTACAACTGTCGAATGCAACAACGGCTAATCGGAAACAGAACAAGTGTCGTGATTTTACGAGAATTATTAATGTCGTGTGTGCATGCAGACTGAAATGTCACTAGAGAGGAAAGAGCATCATCATCATCGTTTTTTTGACATTTACATAATATATCACGATATTATATTCCAAGCCGTGTTATATTACTGCAGTTTGCTAATTCGAAATATAAGCTGCAGAACCAATACGAGGAATAAACGCGATTGGATGTGGATGTCAATCTCCGGCGGATGTAACGTAAATGTGCACACACACTCGACCACATCCGATAATTTCCACGCATACGCGAGTGTGCAGATGGTAATCAGGGTAAACGTCTTGATCTTTTTGTTATCGTTTCTTCCCATTGTTCTTTGTCACGTAATTTGGCAACGACGAGTGCGATTCGGAAATCGAATAACTAATCAGAAAACTGGTTGATATTTTTTTGATGATGATGATGTGGGTGCATATACACGCGCATTGTATTTTGAACTCGTTTTTCCACCTGTTTGTATTCATTAATCTGAATCCTTCAATCGAACCCATTCATTTGGAGTAGTAGTGGCAGTATTATATAAGAAGGCCTCTTTTAATAATAAATTTTCCGATGACAGGGGCTGCGCATATATACACAGTTTACTATTTTCAACAATGCGCGATCGCTTCCGTTATTTTTCGAGAAATAGAAACAAGTGAAAATGTTTATCATGATGACGGTAGCGTACATATAACACAAGAGTCTGCAAACTCTGCTAAACTTGTTTCTCTCCTAAATTCTTGAGTTGAGTAAAAAAAAAGTTGGTTATATAACAGGCAGGATAGATATGATTGGCAATAATGATGATGATGATCGTATTATGAATGAAGCAAGAGTTATAAGCAGATATACCATGTTGCACACAGCATTTTGTAGAGTCTACATGTAATCACGCTTCTTCGTCATCCGCTCCGTCGTCGGCCGCACCACAGTGCCACTAGAGAGCCCTTCGTCGTCGTCGTTGTCGCTCGCACAAACAGAGAGAAGCTGCAACGAGGAACTCTGCCTTTGGTCGCCGAACACACTTTACTCCACAATCACAACATTTTTCGACCATTTTCATCAAGAAAAATTGAGGAAAAAGGACTGTGAGTGAATATAAACGCTCTGTGCTCTTTCCTAATTTGATTACCTCCGCAGAACAATCGGCAAAAAGTGAAAATTTAAATTGCCGTGTTATTATTACTCTTAAAAATGCGAACCGTTTGATCGCGTTTGTTTTTACGTTCTCTTTACTGACGGTTTAGTGACGTTTAGCACCTCACCATGCCTGCCCGACTCTTTACTCTTCTCGTAAGTCCGATAAAATAACACGTATACCTATTTGTGAAATATTGTGATTATTTTTTTACGTTCTCTTTACTGACGGTTTAGTGACGTTTAGCACCTCACCATGCCTGCCCGACTCTTTACTCTTCTCGTAAGTCCACTAAAATAACACGTATACCTATTTGTGAAATATTGTGATTATTTCCAAGTCTGACTGGGTGTGAATTAAAATATATGCTCGTAGGTATTGGCCTGCTTGTGTAGTCAAGCGTGGTCAGGCGTGATCTCAGACCTTCCCGAGGACCAAGTGGAGCAAGTGCTAGCGCTCTACCACCAGCACTGCGGGGACAACGGAGGAGGAGGAGGATACGGGGGATATGGAGGAGGAGGTGGTTACGGTCCACCTGGACAAGACTCAAAAGTGAATATAGTGTGTAAAGAGCCGCGTGAGTACCCCTCGTCAAACGAGAAGAAGGTGATACGAGTTCCCCCTCAGTACAATCAGTACAAGAAGCAAGTGATTTTTGTGGAAGTGCCCGCGACACACTTTAAGCACGAGATCACGCTCCTCGCGGATCCTCACCAGCAGGGCCAGAAAACTAAGATTTATCAAGTGGAGCAAGTGCTAGCGCTCTACCACCAGCACTGCGGGGACAACGGAGGAGGAGGAGGATACGGGGGATACGGAGGAGGAGGTGGTTACGGTGACTCAAAAGTGAATATAGTGTGTAAGGAGCCGCGTGAGTACCCCTCGTCAAACGAGAAGAAGGTGATACGAGTTCCCCCTCAGTACAATCAGTTCAAGAAGCAAGTGATTTTTGTGGAAGTGCCCGCGACACACTTTAAGCACGAGATCACGCTCCTCGCGGATCCTCACCAGCAGGGCCAGAAAACTAAGATTTATGTGCTTCCTCAGAAGGCTGATCACTCCATTCAGGTGAGCGACCAGAGGGGGGCTTATGGACCTGCTTCCAAGCCTCAAGTGTTTTTCTTGAAGGGTGGAGCAGGAGGTGGAGACCAGGGTGGAGGCTATCCGGATGTTCAGCCTACTTATGGACCGCCTCAAAACCCTCCTCCTTCCAACTATGGTCCTCCCGCGCAGCAGCCACCACCGTCGAATTATGGTCCTCCTCCTGATAATCTACCTCCTTCCAATTACGGACCACCTCCATCAAATTACGGACCACCACCAGACAGTCAAGTTTCATCAAATTACGGACCACCACCAGACAGTCAAGTTTCATCAAATTACGGTCCACCAGCGTCAAGCTACGGAGGAGAATCGTTTGGACTGCCAGCAGGTTACGAAGAGAAACCTACGTACGAAGTGTCCGGGTCGGCAGACTCATTCAGCAAAGTCACGTCGCCAGAACTCTCGCTAAACTACATTTTCCCAAAGTCGACGTCATCACCAGCAGCACTGAAATCTAGCTACAGCGCGTCATCTTCGTCATCAAACTCGATTTCCTCATCAGCGGAAACGCTGTCAAGCCTGCTGAGGAAGCTAGCCGAGCGGATGAAGACGTACCCGCGGAGACACGCGACCTTCTCACCTCCTTCTTCACCATCAACAACAGAGAAGCCATCAACAACAACAACATCGACAACAACGCGTCGACCACTATCCCGGTTCCTGTTCCCGTCAGAGTCGCGTCACATCCCGATAGTCCTCGGAAGAGGAGTGCTGGGAAGCAGGATAGCGTCAAGACCAAAGGACTCGACAAAGTTCTCTGCAAAGTTCACGTTCCCAATGAAGAAAGTGAACAGCGGGGTGGTGAAAGCGACAGAGGTGCCGCTGTCAAAGAGTAATAATAATAACGCAAGTTCAGACGCAGAGGAAGAGGATCGGAGGAATGCGGTCCGGTTCTCGTTCGTGCCATTTAGCAGCAGCAGCAGCAGCAGATTTGAAGCTCCTGCAGCCACACTACCACCACCGCCATCACCGTCATCCAATTTTGGAAATAGACCATTACCAGCATCATCCCACTCGAGCCTGGTCGAGCACGCAGGAGTGAAGAACAATGACGACGAAGAGGAGCAGCCCATATTCGACGTGCTGCCAGCGACTTATCTGGGTTACTCCTACATCGTGGACGGATCCACCACAACACCTTCTCCCCAGTACAGCAGCAACCCTTTGCACCTCTCCAAATAAGTGCTTCTTCGAGTGGCAGCAAAAGTGCAAAATTAAAAAAATAACTGTTGAACTAGTCGAGAGTGTGTGTGTTTTAGTGTTGTCATCATCCGTCAAGTGTGTGATACAGAAATTCACGTAACCAAAAATGTATGCTATATAGATAGATTTATATATATATTTTCCTATTTCCTGTAATGCCAAACAGCGCGGTTGTGTTTATTGAAGGGAAGCGTCACGCCCGATATAAAAATGCGTGTTACATCCATATATTTAATAATAATACTTGACTAATAATACGCGACACCCTTTCTTGATCTGTGACACTTTACCATTTTTTTTTATTATACCCTATCTCTCATCTGATTACCTTTTACACACACCCGAAGCAGAATATAAGTAGCCAGTAAGCATATTATTATTTTTGCTCCTCCAGTTTTTATTGTTGCGTAATCAAGTGGCAAATANATTTTTGCTCCTCCAGTTTTTATTGTTGCGTAATCAAGTGGCAAATAGTAAATAGCACAAGAGAGCTCTCTATAAATGGCCAAAATCGCTAATGTGTCGACCTGAGATTTGAGATTTGTTGAGATGGCATATTAGCTCCTTCGGTCTGTACCAGTTTATAACAAATATTTGTCCTGCATATATTTTCCAGTTTGTAATAATAATTATAAAGGAGAAGTGAAACAATTAATAAAGCGTCTACGTGTGAAGCATAAACAAACGTGTGTTTTTTAATTATTTGTTTGCTCTGATTTAATGGGAGGAAGAAGCATATATATGTCTACCAAGAGAAAAAAAAAGTCAAGTAGTGACTAGTTTAGGATGGATGACTGACAAGTTGGTTGGTGGTGAGGTAATGAAAAGATGAGGATGGTGATGTTGCAATAGAATGGCATTCCTGTACAGGCATTTTTGTTTCAGAGATAGTGACATAATTAATAGGGACTTTATTTGAATATTATCTTAATGACAAAATAATGCTAATCTTTTTTTGCTGTTGTTGTGTGGTTGGTGGGGACTATGACTCGACCAACAATCATCTTCTTGCCAAATTATATATATTGTACGAGCACACTAATGCAGCAATTTCTGTTTGGTTGGTTGGGTACTCCACTACTCATTACTACTCTATATAGAACCGGTTTCCCTTTTTCTCTCTCTCTCTGTGTATACAGGATTTTCTTGTCATTTCAACTCTTTCGTTCGATTGTACGCTTTTTTAAATTTTATATTCTGGCTTTTGTGCATTGTTTGAGTACTTGTCAGTCGTGTGTAGAGTGAATGCAGAAACGTCCCTATAAATGAAAAGGATTGACATTTCGGGTCAGGATTGCTATTGCTGGTGTGTCTCTGGTTTCCGCGCACGACTCCTGTCTATCAACATTTATTCTTTGTTCACTTGTCACAGGATTTGTGTGCATACGTTTAGAATTCAACAGCGACACATTTAGGCTACTAGTGTGCAAGGCAAGTTGTGGGCCGCTCCCAACGGCTTCACAGGATTTTTTTTAGAGATTTCTTTCGGGATTTACCCGTTTTGCGTTGGACGCCGATATGAGGAATGCCTGTAAACTGTGGGTGTTTTGCACTTTCAGGTATTCGTCGAGTACGGCGTTGTTTGTTTGTACTGATTGAAATTGAAGTTGGTCGTATGAAAATGAGATGCGGTTAAATGAATGAAATATTATGAAAATGCAGATTTGAAATGCTATTTACGAGATTTATAAAATGCACTAGTTTTAATAATGGTTTTGTTCAGGTACACATGAAACATAAATAGATCACAAGATGCATAAAAATGAACTTTCTGAGATGAGTTTTACACGCAAAAATGACTACAACTACTACTGTGCTTTTCTGCCGGCGAGAACGACCGTCTGGAGTAGCTGGTCAGAGACGAAAAACACGAATGGCCTGTTCACCGTGAACGGGGTCAAGTGGCGGCTCGTCGCTGGAACTGCTTCGACTATTAAACACACAACAAGTTTTTGTACATTTGCATATTACATAATAAATGATAATTATTGTTGCATACTGAAGTTGGCGGAGGGGACGCGGGATCCACCCTCGCTGACGTCGAGGAAGGTCTTGTGGACAGCGTTGGAGAGGTAGATGTCGCCGGGAGCTACTTCTTTGGCGAGCCTGCTGAAGTCTGCACTGTCCTCCCTGAAGACCCTCCTGATGCCTAGCTGCTCGAGAGGCTCGATGAGGTCGACAGTGGTCTCGACCTGGAACCTCGGGAGGGACAGCTGCACGTGCTGCTTGCTCAGCCTGGACAACACGGCTGGGAACGGGAACGACTCTAAGTTCTGCTCGACCTCTTCCAGCGAGGTCCCTACTTCCGGTAGGATCACGTTGAAACTGAACCGGTGTCCCTTGTACGGGATGGCCACGACCGACGCGTTCAGCTCTGGGATTTCAGCGTAGTAGTAGGCCCCGTCCCGGTGCATCATCTCCACCTCCACTTGACTCCCGTCCTCCCTCCAGAACTTGCTCTTTCTTGTGAGGAGTGGGGTGAAGCTCCTCTCCCAGTCTCCTTCCATCGTCAGTCCACTCACGAGCATCAGGCCACCGTCTATGCTCACCGATGATGATCCTGTTGTTCCAATCGGTTCTGTCCCGTTAACACTCGTCATTTCTGTTGCCATTTCTTCCTCGGTCTCTGCCAGCACGTCCTGGAGAACTCCGTGTGACGCCGAGTACATGTGCTCGTTCACGAACCGGGTCGCTGCGGATGCGTTCGAAAAGTGGGTCTGGACCAGTTCCCCCTGGAACTTGTCCTTCACTCCGTTCACGTACGACTCCTTTGGGTGGTACGAGTGGTCCAGGAACAGGCGGGTCATCACGTTCAGCGAACCCTTGTCCGAGCGGTGCTGTTAATTTGGTTAGATACAAGATCACCGAGTCATTCTGTAGGATTTTCATTGAAATGTGAGTAAAACAAGAGTATTTTGTTTGTACCTGAACAGACTCGAGGATGAGCCCTAGACCTCTTCTCGAGCACCGTGTCGTTGACTTTGGTGAGGGAGAGGATGTTGCCCATCTCGGTGGCAGTGTCGCCAGCAGCGCCTTCGCGGAGCATGGCGAGGGCAGTGAAAATGGTCATTGGAGAGTACACTAGGTTGTCCTGGGAGGGCAGCTGTGGGGCCTCAGAGTACGCGTCAAAGTCGTGCTTGTACTCGTTCATGACGTTGTACAGCCTGTTGGAGAACTTGTTGACCGACTGGATCACTCGCTTCATCTGGATCACGAGGAGCTCCTCTTCAAGCGACACTGTTGCTGGAGGAGTAGAAGGTACGCTGGAGGAGCGGTGGGTTCCATGATGTTGCGTGCTTGCTGACGAGCAGTAGGAAATGGGAATTAGGAGCAATAATGATGCTAGTCGCATATTGTTTGAAAGAGGAACGAGGTGGTGTGGTGGTGCTAATCGATCAAGAGTCAAATGGGGAATGAGCTGGTGGGATTTTTCGGGTAGGAGCAGCGCAACCCGGAAAAAATTGGTCAGTGAGTGAGTAGTAAGCCAAGAGTGCACCAGAGCAATCGTGTTAATAACGGGTCTCGCAAATGAGGTGATGATGATGGTGACATGCCGTTTTTTACACGAAAACAAAGTGTTGACTGAACACATTAGTAGGCACACAAACATTTTAACAGGTTTCTTTGATTTAAGAAGCATTCGGGTACGAGTATTTTACCGAGACTTTTACGATATTCTTTATATATATATATCGCAAGTCTCGAGTTTATCTGGTACTTGCCATTTCTAACTGTATCATCCAGAAGAAGAGTTTGTTGTAGTCAATGAACCGGTGCATGTTATACTACCGCTGCCAGTATCGCATTTTTCGGTGGCGCCGATATATGCTCAAGCTCAACTAACTCCCAGCTATTGACTGCGAGATGATGACGATCCTCTGGCTCCCTGCCATCCTCATTTGAATGGCATTTTTTCGCATTTGTCATCACCACCACCACCACTCAACCTCACTCAGATCTGATGGTATGCAGTTCACCGGGACGTTTCTCTTTCTCGCTAATTTATTCATGTCAATTGCCAAAAATGGAACTCAACCTGTTCTCGTCTTTCTCGTCCTCTCTGCTCTTCACTCGCTTCCTGCTTACTGGATAAACGCATGTACGCTTTTTAGCACCCCCAATAATTATTATCAGCTCCAGGTGGTCGCATGAATGATGAATATTCACAACTGGGGAATTACCATTTAACATCGTGTTCTGCGTAGAAAGTTAATGCATGAATGAATCAGAACTAAGTTGGCAGAGAAATTCGTTGGGAGTATTGTATCCAGAAACTGCTATGAAACGTGTTGTATATATGCAACTGGAGCATGTGGGTCAACTTTCGATTTTCTCGACGGAGCGATGGAATTCAGAACCTATCGAGATCATTTCAGCCAACCGGATATGAGCTACTGGGTTAAAACCACATGACATAATAATATTTTTTTTTAGGATGAGGAATCGCGGGTCACTGCCGAGTCTGCCTGGCTGCTACACTTTTATGGTCGGAGTAGTAATAATAAGTGTTGTTATAGTTGGTGGTGGTGCTGTTCTGGTGTCCACCTCGGAGGTGGAAATAATCCCCCCGAATGAAGCCGTCAACAGTACCAAGTCGCAGCCGTTTTTCAAGGATTTCCTTGACTCGCCAGAGACGGCGGAGAAAACCATCGAAATGATACTCAACTCGACGCGATACATCAGGAACGAGGAGACTGTGAGTGAATGGCACTATCCCCTGAAAATAATATAAATGTAACTAATAAATTTACATGTTGCAGGACGAGACGCTGATAACGTTCCTGCAGAAGGCGGTAAAGTCGTACGGGCAGAAGAAGGTGGCCAAGTCGATCTACGAGCTGGCGCAGAAACCGCTGTACGACCTGATCTGGATGCTGGCGGGGGACCTGGACACGTACCTCATCTTCGACCTGTACAACGTGTACTCGGCAGCCCAGTCCGACCCAGCAGTCCTGTCCGTGTACGAGCGGTTCCACGCTGGGAACGTGAACAGGACGATAGTGCCCGAGGTGTTTGCGCTCGACAAGAAGTACGACCAGTTCGACTGGTACCTTCGCGTCAGGGGCAGGATGCTCGTTTCCGTTGACAAGTACATGGCTGGCAAGTGGAACGTGAATGACACGGCTACGGCGCCCCCCATCGAGTATGATAAGGACGGGAAGGTTATCATCGCTGGGGTTAGGATACCGGACTCTTCCACTATACAACCCATGGGGGGTAGTGTTACTGGTAAGGGGGGAAGTAGTAGTAGCACCACTCTAGACCCTCTTGGCTACGACATTGACAGCGATGAAGACATTTTAGAGTTTCTCAATCTTTAATAAATTATAATTTATTTCGAAAAAAAACTATATTTTTTTTGTTGTTTTAATTAATGGCAACATCGGAGCATCCTCTGAATGTCTCTTGGTTTCCGCACCCAACGGCGTTGGTTCCGTTCCCACAGTCTCCCCAGTTGTTTCCGGTGCGGTAGTGCCACTGGATGGAGCACCTCGTGCATCTAACTCCTTCCGGTAGCTTTGCCCTCGTGTGGTAGAACCCCTTCTGTCGGGTGGCCCGCAGTCGGGTAGACCCGTTTTCCAGTTGGAGCAGATGTCTCGAGTAGCACTCTTCCGTTTCCGGTTCGGAGCGTGACGAGGAATTTCTCGCGCACAGTCGGAACTCAAAGTGACCGTCGTGCGCTCCCGTCAGCTCCACCGACAGCGGGATTACCTAAAGGAATAGGAATTTAAATGAGGAGTTACTTCGGAATTTATTTATTGGGAATGGGAAGTTAGACTGGTCTATGGAAAATGCTAGTTGTACTCCAAGGAAGGTTGTGTTGTGGGGTATTAATTGAAAGTCGACTAATGTCCCTCTTGACCCTGGAGCCGTCACGGAATCACTTGATTCACCTACATCCTAAAATTGAGAACCTGTATCCGTATTTACCTGCCCGACAGTGTACTTCCTTGACCACGATCCCCTTGCCGTACTTGCCGCCGTCTTCGTGTGACCTTGGAACGGGGTCCGCCCAGTTGTCCCCACAGACGCCGCACTTGCCACCGTTCTGTGAGTACTGGGTGGTCATCGTACCGCACCAGAACGCGTCGTCGTCGTAGTTCACTGGTGGGTCGAGGTGCTGGAACTCCTTGAATCTCCAGATTGAGGCGCGCATTGGCGGCTTCCATGAGTCGGCCGTGTGGGAGCGCCCCTTGGAGTAGGGCTGAGGTTACCCACAACGCGATTAACGAACGTGTCAACATGTTGATATAGTGTTGTGCTATTTAGCTCACAGGTTTTAATGAGGTGATTAATCACTGGCTTGTTTATATATACCGTGATGGGTTCGGGTTGAGACCTTGGAATATCCCTTTGTTGGGCGGATTCATCATTCATATGAAAATGTGTAGCGGAACACTTCCTAATAATTATTGTGTCGCTCAAGAACGAGCGACAAAGCGATAGCATAGCTGTGAAAGATGGGTATTTCAATAACAGCTAGTCTCGGAACCATTTGTTGTTGTTTTTTTGTCGCTTTGGAAGGATCCTGTTATGATGTGTATTGGATGCTTGTCTCTACACGATTACTAAAATATACGCATTTAGTCAATTCGTAATGAGTGAGTAGCGTCAGGTTTCTGAAGAACATGGTGATATTATAGTCATTGTGTAGTTCCGTTTTCCGTTCAGAGTCGTGTTCCGCGGAAATGCTCTAAATATTGAGTACATGATTGGCATAATTGATAACTACAAAAGACTTGTACAAGGAAATGCTTTCTGATGGCTTTAGCGAAATGAGGTAGGATTATGGGGGATTTTGGGGTATTGGCACTTTCGCACACAAGAAATTTGACACTTACCGCTTAAGAAAACAAGAAATACACAAAAGAAACTTTGATGTAATCCAGGTAAGTATAATCATACCCGAAGGGATTACAAACTTGTTTTAACATAAACTGATTATAATGATAACAAAAATTCCTGAAAATTACAAATTTTCTTGAATTCCTTAGGGGAAATTTAAATTTTGTTTGCTACTAACAGTTGACTTGGAACTAGATCCCGTATTAACATAAAAATACAAATTTGAAGATCAATTTATTTGAGGAGCAGAATTTAATTTGTACACACATAAACTGGGCATCATAACCACCTTACTTTTTTAGCTATATTGAATACTCGTAAATGCGACTGGCATGTGGAAGCATTTCCTTGTTGGTTATTTTGTTCGCGTGTGATTGATCGACTGGTGGTATTCGAAAACAAAGAAACAACGTTGTGCAAGTAAAAAATCAGTTATGCGCATATTCACCTCACATTCAAATTATTCCGTGGAACTTTGTATTTAGAAATATCCACTTTTAGTCGGATTAGGTGTATGGAATATTTCCAACTATACCAAGTAATAATAATCCTTGAATCTCCTTTGCATATATATCGGTTTGCTAATTCTAATCGGTTCGATAACAACGTTAATCCTCATGTGCAAAAGAATGGAGCCATTTCCAGTAAATTCGAATTCCGCATGAAAAATATCCAATGTATTTCGACTCAAAACGTTGAAAAAAAATCTAATAATGATAATAGTATTGATTAATTATCCCTTCTGACAGCAACATCAGCGGGCTTGACACGAACAAAGCACACCCCATTGTTTCTCCTCCCGTTATCGTCAGCACTGCTACTGCCACCACCTTTATTGCAAGCGACAACGAGCATCGAGTTGTGTCCCATCGCGTTGAACAGCTTGTTGATCCTCTTGTCCAGTTTATTCGCTCCTTTAACTGTATCGTAGTCTGGCTCGATCTTGTAGAACCCAACGGTCATGAACGAGGTGAAACAGTTTTGCGACATCAGCTTCACCGTTTCTTTATTCCCTGTGGACTGCCTTCTTCTCAGTTTGCTGGGGTGGGACTTGGCTGTGCCTCCGACTGGGATGAACTCTGGCATCCGCTCCGCCTCCGGTGATATTACCAGCACTGCAAAGTGCCAAATTGCCAATCATTCATTTTTACGAATTTTTGAATACGAATTTTTAGCATATTGACTAAAATTGTAATAAATGCTGCCACTTACCATCCTTGTCGAGCTTGTTCTTCTTGATGGAAATGGGGGTAAACGCAGGGTCGAGCGCGACAACCGTGTTGTGAATGTTTACGTTTTTCACCTCATTCCCAAAGGAGAAGCCTAAATTAAATTTAACACAAATTTAATTATGATACCCACCGATAATAGCTTTTCCGAAAAGAAATGTATTAATAAAAACACGAACCCTTGTTCAACTTTGTCTTGACGAGCTTCATGGCGGCAGCTGCATCCTCAACGGGACAATGCCCCAGCTGCTGGTTTTTCTGATTGTTATTGTGTCTATTGAACTTGTCGCTCAGTCTGAATCTCCTCGTCGAGCAGGTTATAGACCAAGTCCCTGAGCCTGGACTTTTTCCCCTGGACCCCGGTCAGGTTGAACACGACTGACGTGTCGATTACGTACGGGTGGGTCATCTACAAAAAAAGAGCAATTAGTAACTCACACACACGAACAACAAGTATAAAGTCGAAGTGATGAATGAATCCGCACCCGCATGGCTTTCATATCACAGTTGAGACTCTGACCGACGAGAATGGAGTCCGGGTGAGCGGCAACGATTTCCTTGATCTTGGCCTGCACGTCTTCGATCCTGACCTCGACCCCATCGAGCATCTCCTTTGTGATTCCACTCCACCTGGTGAGGTAGTCAGTGATCTCGTCCCTGGGCTTGACCAAGGACTCGTACACCGTGTTCAGGTCTTCGTCGATAACGGCAATCTTGGTGAGCACCTGAGGGTCCTTCGCCGTAGCGCACATTTCACAATCGATGGCAAACATTTTAGATCTGGCGTTGACTGGCTTGTAGGACTCGCTCGTCGGGACAAACTCGTGCTTCAAACTTCTAGTTAGAGTATTGGCAGGGATGGGAAGGGGGTACGCCTCTTGTATCAGCTGAGGTAACGTTAGCACTAGGTCAGTTCTCGGGAAAGTATCACCAGGTGGAGGTGAAACGGGTTCTGCTACGGGGCTCTCTCCCTCAGTCTTCTTCTCAATGGGGAACACACTCCCGATTTGGGACACGACAGCGTGGAACAAGTCCCGCTTGTCCTCATCCGGAGACGAGTTCGGATTGGCCCCACCGAGAACCCCCCACTTGAGCATCTCCTCCTCGACAGAAGCGCCGTACCAGTGAGGAGAGAGGAACTCCAGAATCCCCTTGTTCTTCTCGTCTTCGCCCCCGAAAATGCGCATGGAGCGAGAGAACACGTGCTCGTTGTCCACAAACTCGTTGAGTCCGAGCCCGTCCACTACTAGAACTATCAGCTGGGCCAGCTTGTTTGGCTTCTGGAGGGAGCACCACCGGGACGGAGGTGGCACGAGCACGTTCCCCCCGTACGCGTACGTCACTAGGTGCTGGACGTCCGAGAAGAGCAGCGGGGTTCGGGTCGCGTACGTCGTCTGAAACACGGACGCGCAGTACCCGATTCCCTGCGTCACCGTGAACCTTGGCAGTTGCTGCAATCATAAATAAGACATTTTAGTCATGTCATCATCAGGAAATTTACAAAACGTGCAATAGTTTAGAAAATATGCTTACGGTGAGCATGCGTTTCCTCTCAGCGAGCTGCTTCTTCATGTTTTTGAACTCCTCCTCGCCTAGCTTGCCCCCTTTGTCAGGGTCGAGCTTAATCTTCTTTGGAGCACCACCACCTGCAGACTCGTCCCCAAGATCCTTCCCCACGACGAGTCTGTACTCTGCCATGAGCTTTGCCTGTTTATTCGCCAATCTGGCCTGTTTCTTCGAGGACACCTGTCCACTCTTCTCCCCACCTCCTCCTCCACTCACAGCAATCATTATGTTCTGGACAAAAGTGTGTTTGCCTGTTTATTCGCCAATCTGGCCTGTTTCTTCGAGGACACCTGTCCACTCTTCTCCCCACCTCCTCCCCCACTCACAGCAATCATTATGTTCTGGACAAAAGTGTGTATCAAGTATTTGGAGTGTGTGTACACCTCCAGTAGAACCAAGAGCACTGCTAGTACCGCTCCTCCAATCAACTCCAACTTGCTCGATCTTGTCGACTCGTCAATTTCTTCATCCCGAGTTCTCCTTTTTGGCTTATTCTTGTTGCTCCTTGCACACGCTCTACGACTACTCATTCAACTGGATAACATGCTTATCTACGCACTTGATAACTTTCTCGGGATTTAGCTGGACAAGATCATGTAGTAATGGTTGGAAACAATAATAAATTTAAACTGGACACAAATTTCACACAAATTTCTTTGCTCACACACTCGCTGTCTGGAAGACTGTTTTGCAAAGTGCATGCTTGGAAAATTGGCGCGGCTCGTCTGGGGCATCCTGAGACGAAATAAACCCTTTGTCTGCGTGTATCAATAGTCGCGATTGTAGTGTTCCAGACAGAAAGAATGGGATTTTTGTTCTCCAGAAATGGATGAGTATTCCAAATGGGAGTCCAGGAGTGGAACCACATAGGTCGTCGAATTACAGTGAATGTAGTTGTGGTTTAGTGAAGAAGGAAGTGAAGATGAAGAGGATATTATATTATATGCGCCGAGTTTATCAACCTATTCAGTCTCCAGTCACGTTATGCAGCGGTCACGGAATTACATTATCCAAAAAATTTACTCAAAAATGAAATTTGGAAATGGAGTTTTCGAACTGGTCGCTTTGCTACTAGTTTTTGCGACGGTTAGCCATGCATCCTCCGGTGTTGTGGTGGTACTGCCCCGGTGTGCCAACAGCCAGGATACGGGCGAGAACCTGGATTTTAGCATATTATCCTCTTCTGGAAATTACACTCGTTTCAGGTGTGTGCTCCAGGAAGAAACCCGTTGCTCTATGGATTTTAATAGTACTAACTTCTTAGGCATTGCTTTATTTTTGTGAACAGGTTGAATGCGTCGAGGGGGGAAGAGCTGGAGTGCAGGGATACAGCAGCAGCGGTAGTACTGAGGAGATCCGTCAGTTTGGATTCTCTCCCTGAACGACATGTTACGGACCCTCGGTTTGAGGTCAGTGACGACGGCGTGTTCCGTGATGGACTGGGTGGGGTTTACCATCCCCAGTCGCAGTACTGCGTTCAGTCGTAAGTACACCAAGACTCTGTGAAATATTGTGTTTAATTACACATTTAACGATACGTACCCGTTTACGTTGACTAGGGTATCCAACTCTTTGATGGAGATCCAAATGTGCGGCACTCGAAAGGAGACAGAGTGCTCTGGGGATGATGAATCCCACGCGTGCATTCCAAAGTGCTGTCCTCCCGGGGAAATATTTCTGTATTGGAAGTCCAGCTGCAGGAAACTCCAAAGAGGCGAGCCTGAATGGAGTCCTGTGCTGGATGGGGGGCAGGCTGACTTGAAGTTTAGATATATCCCGCATAACTTGAACTGTGGACCTTAAATATTTCTGTATTGGAAGTACAGCTGCAGGAAACTCCAAAGAGGCGAGCCTGAATGGAGTCCTGTGCTGGGTGGGGGGCAGGCTGACTTGAAGTTTAGATATATCCCGCATAACTTGAACTGTGGACCTGCTAGTGTGTCGAGGCTGCCCTTCACGGATGTGGAGTTTATACTCAAAAATGAGACCCGGGTGAAGCGGGTTGAGAGCAAGGGCAGGTAATGATGCTAAACACAAATTCACTCCAAAAATGCTTAGGATTATGTTAAATTGCTAGTTTAATTATGTGTTTAGAGTGAAGATGGTGGTGAAAGGGGGAGTGGCAAAGTTGATGGCGCTGAGAACGGAGAGAAAGTGGGCGGAATGGGAGGCCCCAGTGTGTGTTGACGGGTTTGTGAATGCTCGGAGCAGGAACAAGTCGAACGCGTACACTGGGGACCCGAGCCACCAGGTCATGGTGTACTGCTACGAGGACGTTGGTGAACACCAGACTGACGCGTCGTGGGTCAGCTGGGTGGACGCCATCATCGGTCTCGTTTGTCTGTTTTTTCTCGGATTCATTGTTGGAGTGTACGGGGTACTTATCAAGGAGCAGAACATTCACGGGCTCACGATTCTCTGCTACTGCGGGAGCATGCTCTTCTCCTACCTCTTCCACACTATAGCTCACTTTGTGGGCATCTACGGGGTCTTGGCCGTTTCCAGGAATGCTGTCTGTCTTCTTGTTGGTCAGTTGGGATTTATCATACATCACAGAAGAGGGGCGCATACGCCTTATTTGTGTCAGAAACTATAATGTATGTGATGTTTTAGCAATAATGTCGCACTACTTCCTCTTTGCCAACTACTTGTGGCTCACCGTGATGAACTTCCACTTGTGGACCACGTTCAAGACGGTGCGCGCTGTGGAGAGGAACTCGAAGAGGTTGTCCACCTTTGGTCTGTACTCGTGCGTCGCCTGGGGGGTTCCAGCTTGTGTCGTTGGCGGGTTCGTCTGCCTGGATTACGCTTACCGGTCAGTTCAGAGAATAATATGCAACAAAAAGTGGTGTCAGTTGCGGTAAGGAAATTCTGCTAGTCAATTTAGAGACGTTGAATGTGGTTGCAGGGACCCGTACACGGAGGTGCTCGTTCCCGACTACGGCACGAGTGGCTGCTCCGTCGCGGTCTGGGCACGAGGCGCGTACGTGTTCGGACCTTTGGCAGTGATCTTGGCGGTCAACTTTGTGCTGGCCGGGCTCACCTTCCGGATTCTCTGGACGGCCAAGACCAACAACTCGAGGACACTCGCCAACTCCACTGGAGGGGATCGATACTCGTCAGGAATTTATAGTTTAACGCTAAAATTATAATATGCAATGTTAATAATTTAGCTTTTGATGTTGTAGGCTGCGCATGTTCGTGAAGCTGTTTTGCGTGATGGGAGTGGCGTGGACGGAGCAGCTGCTCTCGTGGTTGTGGGTCAGCGGGGCGAGACCCTGGTGGGTCGTCGTTGTAGACTCTGTGTTCCTCCTCCAGCCTCTCGTGCTTTTCCTCATCTTCTGCGGGAACGAGAGGATTCTCGGGCTCTTCACCAGGAAATTCCCAAAGTCTAAATGTATGTTAACTCTTCCCTTTTGTCCTAGTTTACCGGATTTAAACTATGTTAAATTTGGGGTGCAGACGCTTGACCATATTATTTTTAAGTTTTATTTATTTTGACCTCACGGTATGACAAGTAAA
>JAANSN010003402.1:0-18742 GCA_036850665.1 Dicranocentrus wangi | reverse complement strand
GTATATACAAATAAAATATAATTTAAACTTGTTAAATATCGTTTATTATCTATAATAAACTACTAAAAAATACCGCGTTTAATACTAAAAATATAATATGGTTTTTGATATATTAGTATTAATAGTTTTAGTTTTAATGAGTAACAATCATATTTATAAACCAATAGACACCCCAATCGATTTGAGACTGACCGCAAGTGTTTCGCAGTTACTCTTGAACCTATATCTATTTTTACTGTGTCATAACAGCCTTGATCACATAGATAAGATTTTAGATCCTTACCCAATTTAAACCAGGTCCTATTTGCTTAACTGTCAAGTATCATCTCAACAACCTCATGCCTGTACATCTTGTCAAAAACTTGTTTGTACTAGACAGACCCAAACAAGATTCTTACGTTTACAATGATCTCGAACAAAAATTTAAATAAATATAGATTATGTGCTTATCTTGCGTACAAATTAATTATTACATGTTTTAACGACTCAAATTTTTAGTTTGGGCGATTTTTTAGCATTGCCACTTTTAATTTAATTTCGGCGAGCCGAGCAAGTATGTCATTTTTTCCTTTGTTTTGTGGTGAGGTCATGGGTTTGGTCCCCATATTACATTCTTGGCTTGTACGCTTGTCAGGTTTTCCCTGTTTTGGTGCTGATGTCAATGATTTAGCCCTCACATCACATTCCTTACTCACTGAAATTGGAGAATTTACTTCTTGCTCATTACAACCTGTCTTATCCTTCTCTGCTCGTGATTCAACAGATTCCGGTTGCACCTGTTGCGAGTTTTGTTGACTATTAACACGAAGTCCGGCAAATAGCGAAACTTCGAGCTCGACAGTCCCATCATGTTCATTCTTATCCAACCTAGGATACTCACCAGGTACACTAGGACCCAAAATAGTGTTATCGTTTTCCGCGGAAGTCATGTCGGCTTCAAGGACTTCATCTTCGTTTACACTCTCCATCATTTTGTCATTGTTCACCAATTCTGTTTCTGCTTCTAGCCGTAGTCGTTTTTCCTCTTTTCTCCTTTTTAGAAAATCCGGGGTGGTTTTAAAATCATGGTCACTTTCGTCCGACGACTGCGGTCGCTTTAATTTGCGAGGTATTCCTTGTCGGACACTTAACACCGTCTTCATAGCAGATTTATCCTGGTCCTTCAAATTTTCAAACTTGTTATTATCCGTGTCTGGAACAACAGACCTTTCTTTGGGAACTGCAACTGGGTTGGGAGTGATTCCTTTGGAAATGGTACTGGAAATGGACTTCGTAATGTTGACATTAGTCTCCCCTTTGCTGGTGCATTCGGATACAGATTTGGATTTGATCATACTGGCGTTGTTGACGGAGTTGAGACGACCTTTTGTGGAACCAACACTTGTGCAAAGGCCCCCCGTTTGATGGGTTCGGTTATCAGCAGTTTTACTTTTTTCGGGCCTATCATTGGATTTGGAATTGGTCTCAGATTTTGAACGATCCTTTTTTGTGGCGTCGCGCGTGCCACGTCGGTGTAAATCCTTAGAATTTCGAGTTGATTCAGATGTAACCCCTATAGGCTTAACCACAGACACAATTTTTCCTTTAGCAAGACCCACGGCGTTGGCCTGGTTGTCGGATGATATAATCGTAGAAACCTTTGCCATGTTAGTACGAATCACTTCTTCTCCAATTTCAGCAGCCATATTTAACACGGACGACCGTGATGCTCTCGCTCCGAGGCGAGGAATAGTAGTATTGCTCTGCGGGATCGGGGTAAATATTTCACTTTTGGAACTGTGCTCTTCGCTTGCCAAGCCAAGTACCTCTGCGACAACCTCCTGGTAGTGAATAAGACATGTTGGCATCATCTGTGCCGGATCACGGTCACATCCTTTATAGAATTGAAAAATATTAAATATGAAATGTCACTGCTGAATTAATTGTGATCTCTACTCATGTTCGTTTGTTTGTGTCTGATTTACCAAAGGCCGGACAGACTGGTACCCCGAATTTCTGGGGAAGTGACTTGGGCCCTGATGGCGCGACCCCTTCTTTCTCTTCACAGTAAATCAACATATCGCCACTCATCATTAGTTTTCTAATGTATCCAGAAGGGCTGGCGTCAAAGATTTCAGTGTTCTCTCGCCGCAGTAGGCCCATGATGATCTGACGGTCAGAGTTGTCAACAAATTTTCTTCCGAGTCTAAATATACGCTCTGTCAATGACGATGTTTGACAGGTGAAGCAAAAAAAGAGAATGTTTAAACGTAATGGCATGACCATCAGCATCAGTAAATTTTGCGCAACATTCACAAAGGAAGATGAGGATGATGGGACTAACTGCATCTTAAACCTTACCCATTTCAGCTCTAATCTCAATGTCTTCGACGTAATCCATGACGGTGTATAGTGCTTATGTTGATACTGAGTTTTACATTAATCGTAGTACAAAAATTGGTAGAATAATATACTACAGGTAAGTAATGACAATTATTATAGTTTCATCTGCACAGTGAATTGATGTCACTACTCTAAATCGTGTATAAAACCGCACCGTCCGTGGTGGTATAATCGTGTCACTACTATAAAAACCGGAAGTTTCTGTTGGAAATTGCACTACAAAGTATTCTTCGCCAAAGCACAATAACAATCTACATGTGTAGTTGTGAATAACTTTGCAACAACAAGCGCATGGATTTTCTGGTCATTGGGATAAAATACTTTTCATGCAGCCGGCTCGAACACATATATATTTTGCAAAAACTATTGCGCTTGGATGAACTGTTTGCACAGAGATACGCGGGGCAAGTAGAGAAAACTAATAGACAACGTCAATTCCAATTCAAATGAAACTGTGTGTACCTATGCACGAGTGTGTATGCATAAAAATAATCGTTTTATAGGTTTGGATTAGATAAAGAGAGTTTTGTTTATAAAATGGTTATGTTGACAGTAGCCAGGAAAGATTATCTCTTTTAAAATAAACGCACATGCGGTTTTTTGTGACACATTGGGTTGCATGAACTACTCTTTTAATCGCATGAATGTTTTATTATCAATCACAAAAAACTTCATTGAAGCTCATTCCAAGGATATAGGGTTTACGAGTGGGGATGCGTATCATAAATAATTGATGTATCCTAAGTATTTTTGTACATTGGTGTACATTTTATGTAATATGTTTCGTACTGGAGAACCACGAGTATACTAAAGACAACCCTATAATGATGATTTAACCCGAATTTGGATTTAAAAAATCCACAATCAACTCAAACGAATACATATAGTATCATATTATTAGGTTTAATAATGATATACATATTCCTTTTACTTGACATGACTTGACATTTTTTTGCATATTACATTTAGTTAACAGTGGCTAGCAGACTATTATATATTGACAAAGACAAACCGATAAAATTCTTCTTGACAAACACTAATAATAAGTAATAATGGTTAACAAAGCCTTACCGTTAATTGTTAGCCAGTAAATGCCTATTATTACATACTACACTAGTAATGGCAGTAGATCAGGAATTATTTACATATAGGCCAATGCGGAGGGAATTATTATTTTCCCATGAGGACACATACTTTACTTTCTAATTAAGTTTACTGCCAGATAAAACACAATTAAATAATATTGTATTATAGCCCATAAATTCAACTGCAAAGTTGCTGCTGCAAATTGCTGTTGCTGTTAAAAGGGTCGGGGTGGCGGATAGGCGTGCGAGTGAAGCTTACACTTCCCTGACCACAGGCAAGATGATGTGACAAAGCACCCAGGGTGCGTACAAATGAAATAATAGCAATCAAATAGTTTATCGTATACGCAGTATTGATGTCTGCGAATGTCGAAGGTAATCATATAAAGGGGTGTTTCAAAGGGACTCAGACGAATGCTTTTCTGTAGCATTTCCAAAACACAAGAGTGAAAGTCCATCTTCTTTTTTCTAATCTCAGTTTTACATCTCATGCGTCTTGCGCCACGAAAGAGTAGTTTAAAGTCATATTCTAACCATATATTCGCATATTAAACCATTATATAAATATACTATGTTGTATATACAGTGAAATAGGTAGTGAAACGATGAGTAAGAATATCATATTCTAACCATACCTTCTAAATCAGGTTTAGCCCTTCGGCTCTCCATCTCGGCGATTCGTAAACTACGACGAATACTGTTTATAATTATAATTTGTACATAGTTGCGGTACACAAATACAGACAGCCTTCATTTAACTATATTAATATTTATCTTATTACATTTGATCCTCCCCAATCACGATACGTGATAGAACTTTCTCGCCCTTACACCATCTACATCGAAGCAGCGTTGACTGATTAAAACAAGACGAAGAGCCATATATAACAATTCCTGGGTACAAAGCTTCGCTATTCCGTCTCGCACACTCGCTACAAACCATTCTAGGAGGATTTGAGTTGTCTTGCAAGTTCTGGTCATGTAGTTGAATATAATCCTTGTACGTTCCTCCAAAGAAAACGGTGTCAAGGACGTTATCATCCTTGTGTTTGCAACGGGGGATGTTTATGTTCAGGAAACCTTTCCGATCCGAATGCTTAACGTGAATGGGAATGACCTACAATATAATTTTAAAAACAATGGTAAGGGTAGAAACAGGCAAGATAATCAAGCAAGACAGGCAATATATACATGATATTGTGTACACACCTCCTTAATTGCTGGATTAATTACTGCCGTAGTACACGATCTCCAATAATACACATCATCTATCGTGTTCAAAGGAAAGCGTGAGTCAATACAGAAGCACCCGTCAGTCTTGTTTTTACATTGTAAAAGGAATTGATGTGGGTAAAGACAAGCTGGTAAGAAGGGTTTCCCCATCACTTGCGCTGTACATAGCATAAAAAATCATCATTTTATTATGTTCGCTCTCTCTCTCTCTCTCGTGAGATATTGAATGTGTATGGACTATTAAATGAATAATATAATCAAACATCGCGTAAGATATTACACATATTTTGCAACCAACCAAAGATCGTTGTTGATAGCGTAAGTCCAAGAAAAACAGCCTTTTCAGTCATTATAGTCCCGACCAGTTCTATAGATGCTAGTTCTATAATGCTGTTTGGATCTCTGACATCAGCGCAAACCACAGAATAGCTCAATTTCCTTGCTCTCGATCCACGCGAGTCTATGATATCCGTCGACTCATCAATCAGTACAGGTATTAGGCAAAGTTGGTTCTGGATCACTTGTATGACCTCGTCTGTGGAGTAGGCAGTCAAAATTAAAACAGTTAAAATACGGCTAAAGCACAGCACAGCGTGTGCTCATATTTTCATATTAATTATTATCAAGTTTGAAACGACATATGTATAAATTACCGAGAATTGTCAGGGAAAAACTTATCGCGTTGTTTTGACTAGTCCGGAAAACAAGGTATAATAATAGATTGTGATTACTTCCCGATGCATATGTAGCCATTCCATTCATCAGAATCCCTATGTTGTTAGCATTTAGGATTGGCAAATAGTTAAAGAACATCGGTCTACAATTCGCAAATCGCTTGGTGTCCAGAGAAATTAATTGAGTTTGTCCAATTCCCAGGCCCAGCTCTTCATAACGAGTCTGCTGCAGAAAATCCATCGATGAATTCACAGGGACGACTTGGTATTTCTTTTTGAATAATGTAATCAGCATGTCTGTTAGTTTCCGTAAGACGTCAAATCTCGAGAGGATTTTTGTTGCAGAGGGCGGCTCAAAGGGGTGGAAGGGGAAGCTTTGAGGCTGAAGGTGTTCAGGGTTATATATAGCAAGTGCTCCGCTGGCATCGCGTTCCTTTTGAACTCCTTCTCCTACCCTAGTCAATGTACGGGTTGATGTGTCCTCTGCATCCACTTTCTGCCTCTTTGCGCTCTGTACCTTACTTGAATAGTCAAGTACATATAATTGACCGTTAAAAACAGACGCCTTTGCGGAAAATGGTGCTTCAAAAGGTGGGGAGGAAGAAATATGGAAAGTCGGAGAGTGAGCTGAGTCAGCAACGCCTTTTGGATTCTGATGCAAAACTATTGTTGTTGAAGCATCAGAAGACTTGGAATTTACTGCTTGAGGTGCTCCACCGTCCCCATCAAATTGTTCTTCATTATCTAGCTCAGTTATTATGGGACGAGACTCATCTGCCAAATTAACTTTCGGCGGATCAGCCTCATACTCGATAATTGGTCCAGGTTCTTCAATTCCACTGCCAATTTTGCTCGCGTCATCCTTCTCCATCCCTTCAGTTAATTGTTCAGGGAAATAGTCAACTAGATACTGTTGATAGTCTCCGAATACTGGGAGGACCACGTCAAATTCAGAATACATTGATGCCACATTCAACAATCGCAGCACATATCCGAAGTCAAGAATATGGTAGTTGTGGGACAAAGCAAGACGGCAAACTATGTCCTTTGACATTAAAACACCAACGTATAAAACTGGACGTGGGCCAGGGTCAGTTATGTCTGAATGTAGCTCTAATTGACCTCTGCTGCCGATGATTTCGGCAGTAGTTTTCTGAATTGGAAGTCTTTTCTTCATTATTCTTATATTGTCCCTAGCTATGCGTAGTGTTGCAGAAATTGAAGACTGTTGGTTATTTGCAAAGCGAGGACATCCCTTACTCACACTAATACCATCTTCATCTTCACTTGATCCAGCATCCATCTTATCTAACTCCACATTCTCTAATTCTTCCTGGACACCTTCCTCGTCTCCGGATGACCCTGACGTAGATGATTGAGAAGAGTCGGAATCGGTGTCAATACGAGTCAACTTGCGAAATACTGGCATACAGTCGATCTCCCCTTTATTATCATCGTTTTCAACCTGTTGTGGCTCCATGAACAGTTCCGGCACTTCAGAACTGTCCAGCAAATTCCGAATATCCTGTTCCAGACGCCCAAGAGTAGTTTCTAGTTTCATTCTGTGTGAGAATAGGTAGAAAAAAAATATTAGCGTACTACAAACAGAGTCCAATACTACAGGTTTTGCCCACCAACGGATTTTATATTCAGAACGCAAACATTACTAGGATAAACATCAAGACATTCTTACCGAATTCCAAGTTTTTCAAGTATCTCCAACATTATATGACGCTCTAACTGGCTTGTTGATAATACATTAGCTAACACCAACTTGCTTATTTCAAGGGAAGCTTGTTTGTTTAGACAGACTGGCTTGTAAAAGTAGTGGAGATGATGGGGGTTAGGTGAAGCGCGTTCTGAAATAGTAGCCTCATCTGCCCTCGCCACTTCCTCGCTTTTTGCAATAATCCCAGCATAGGTGTACATGTTTTCGCTCAATTCATCTTCAGTCACTACACCGGAAGTTATATTGATGTTTGCAAGCGCCACCCTCTTTGTAATTTTCGAACTTAGCATCTGTAGCGCCTGTCTCGTCCTTATGTACATCGGATGAGACTCTGAAAGACTCAGGTAGCTTCTATATTGCATCATATTGTCTTGGCACAAAAAGGAAGGATACGGTGGGATTGGTCTTGAATATATACTGTTTAATTCTTTAAGATGCGGCGAGCTCCCTCCTCCCGGCGAGTGAGTTTCGCTGTGGACATTTCCAGGTGAAACGCTGTCATAAATCCAATCCTCCGTGACGACGACATTACCGCTCTCATGAATGGTTTCTACTACTTCAACAGTTAAAACGTCTCGAAGCCACTTTATGTTTGATTGACAAGTGTATCCATTTTTAACATCAAGATCCTTGTCGACAATGACTACGCAACTGCTTGTTGCTGCAAGTGAAACGGACCCTCCGTTTAGCTCGATAATACTCTGAATCGCCGAAATTTTGGATTCTTGTATTATAAGATAAAATGCCAAACAGGCAAAAACAGGTGCTTCATCATCAGCTAAAGGATCCCGGGGTGACGACGAACTTAATTTTCTTATCCAGTCCAGAGATTTTACAAGTACGCCTCCTCTTGTCCGTTGTCTTAACAGGGCGTTAAGGATACGTGGATGAAGTTTAGTATAGTTTACCTTCTTCCCGATAAGCACCACTCCTGCTTGGGTCGGATCCTCAGTTATCACGCCATTGTTAACCAATATTCGCAACCCCAGCGATGCACGTTCGTTTTCGTCGCTTGATGCTAAAAAGAATCGCTGCAGTTTTAGGAATTCTTTCCTGATGGGATGAAGACTAACTTCAATCTCAGGAACTGGACCTGTCAAGCTGCACACCGGTGGCATTAACCTCCTTAGAATGTCATCACTTATTACACTGTACAAATAAAAATTAGGAAATGTAAGGCCACTGAGAAATGCATGGTTATGATAAGGATTATGTATTTTCATTTTATTGCTTACATATGCCTGTAATTAGTGCGACTTTCGGATGATAGATTAAGGGAAAGATTCTTGTTATTCCAGATTGATAGGTGTATGACAAAAACCAGTTGTTTTTGCGTTGCCTCCAAGTACGTCTCTGTAAACTTCTCTGTGGAGTTCAGTATGACGACATCATTGTACGTCACGACACTCTTCACCTCCTGGAAAAGATAATCAGAATTTCATTTTAAAGGCAAGTAAACGATAAATGTAACTCAACATATACTAGTCAACTAATAACAGTGATAAAGTCAATGCGCATTAAAAAATGCTTACTTCTACCAACTCCCTTGTTTCATCTTCACATTTTCCATTGAATACTAAGTAAAGTGGACATTTATTCAGAGTTAGCACACCACGAATGGTATCGGTTGATAATATAATGGTAGGGATTGTAGCCATTTTTTATTCACTCTGATAATTAAACTAACTAATAAAGAGTAATCTTCAGTGCAATTAACAACACCTCAGCACATTTCAATACAAGACCAGAAATGAAATGACTTTAAATGTCGTCTCCTGCTTCGGAGCCAATCCATACCTTAAATTTTGTGTGCTACACACCAAAAACATAGCTAATATCTTGTGTGACGGTACAACATCATATTGCATATGAAAAACACAAAAGCAACCCTTGCTTTCCGTTACATTGTGTGAAGTGCCAACGCACGTAGTGTATGAAAATGACCGTTGCACTTATAAATGTACCGTACTGTGTGGTGAATAATATAATATACCCTAGTGCATTTTGTAGACGAGTCTGTCTGTCACCAGACCTAAGATTGCTTGAAAAATATATAATGCATAAAACACGAGTGACTTTTTTTATGCATATCTTGTCGCCATCCCTTGCATTTGGTTCTCATCTTCTCAAATCTTTTAGCGCTTACAATTCCGAGGACTTCTCATCATTGGATGTGGGCTGGTGTATGTCATATCCCTCTTCTTGCTAGATTTAACTGCTCGTCTCTATCAGTTGCAAATATTTATCAGTCGATTTGAGTTTGTGCCATTGATTTGGACGGTTTTACTGCATGTTATCTTCTTTTCGGTGCTGTTATTAAGTAACATTTTACGAGATTTAATCGTGGCCTACACTTCAAACTCAAGATGGTCGGACAGCCTTCAGTTTCTAGTGACTTTAGTTCCGCTAACAAAGTCCTTCTTAATTTTGATCCTAATGATTTGCAAGCACTCCCTGGCTATCCCAACATATATAACTGGATAGATTTGGATGATTATTTATATATCAAAAGTTCCTCAAAGGTAATAATATATTAACAACACTAGGCATATGTAAAAACAAGCACACACTCTTATGTTATGTAATGTGCATGTATATATATGTATCTATCCAATATCCTGTATATGTGCAGGCAGCGAAAGTACGCGAATTTGTCAAACGAAAATTATTGTCGTCGGAGATTAGAAATCACCATCAGTTACTCTATGGACTAGAATCTCACGGAAATCGGCTGATGCTTGGAGAACTTGAAAAAGACGAGCATGTCTACCTTGTCCTGGATATGCGTAGCACTCTTTTGGTCGCGGTCATTGACGAAAAAAAAGCATTTATAAATGTCTGTTGGGGGAAGGATTGTGTATCAAAGTCGCAATTGACATACAATCGCTACTTGCTCTGTGACTCCTGTGGTGTGAGCTATGAGAGACTACTCACCAACTCAGGCACATACAGTAAGTAGAAATTTTCATTTTTGCCAAATTCAATCATCAGGAGTATGTAGGCGTGACTGTGTTTACAGGTTAGTTATTTAAAGTTGTATATGTGCTGTTGTATGCTTTATTAGATGTACCGGATTTTGAGGTACCCATTTCAAAAAATGGCTTAAGGATTGATCCAATTGATGAAATTACATCTATGCTTACCGGTCCATTTTCAAGAAGCAGATTCAATCCAGGTAATGGTTCAGCCTCTTATCAATCTTACATCTTGCGAATGAGTAATTGATATGTATGGCATAGGTGTATTTTATCCTTAGTCTTATCTATTTTATTATTATTTGTTCTCCCAGACGATGTGCTGCGACTAGAGCTAGAAGACGCATTTAAACATTTGATCTATATTACTAGGTCTAGTAACACTACACCATTCTCTGCTCGGCATGATATGACACCAGCCATTTTTGAGACGATAAAAAAAATGACCACGGGTCGAGTATTTAAATATAAATACATATCGATTCTTTATGATCCGGATATAAAATCCTTTTGTGTAAAACACAACTTCACGCCTACCACATATGTCAAGGGAGCCAATAAACGTTCGAGAATGCTGGGTGGGTTCCAACGCATTTGTGCCTTCGCAGGTATGCTAAGTTATATGAACACACATACAAATATTTGAGTAATCAGTTGCAGACTCATGATGCTGTTCGTATACTTTACATTCATCTCCACAGAGGTTGAGAGTGTGCACTGCCTAATGCCCGCGACTGGAAACTGTAGGTTTTGTTATTGTCACATGAAAGAAAATTGGAAAGCTGTGGTATTTGAAGAAATGGTTAATATCTGTGGCTTGAAGGACATTATTGAACTGGATGACGATGCATTATTGACTGTCAAGCAGCATGTCATGTCGAAACCTGGATGGACATTTTATATTGGACAACTCCTCCGACTAAATGTTACGCGTGAAGGAGAGTTGCGAATCGGCTGCTTTAAGCAAATATTCAAATTATGTACAAAGTTTGGTAAGTGAAATTAACACTATAGCATGAAATATAGATTTCATTTATGGGTACGTTTCATGATCCCCTTTTGCTTTTCGCGATTGATTTTGTTGCTTCTCTTCCCAGACGCAGGATGTCGAGAGATTATTCCAACGTATCTTACTTGCAAATGTAATACAATTGCAATATATGCAGTTGCTTTGGTATATGCTCTACCAGTCGCACCAACCCAGCCGGGATACTATTTGTCTCTCTTCCATCCATGCAACAAGAGGAATATCGAAATGGGAGATGTCAACTGGAAACAGGTTGCACAAAAATTTGCAGGTAAACAGGTGGTTAATAGGCGCAGGATCGAACAAGTGCGTGTTATCCGTGAATATCACAATATAGAAGATAGAGAGATGGCGATGACAAAAATGGGTAGTTTGGTACTTGTTACCAGTATCGAGGCTATCAAGCTGGAACACCAAATATTTTTCGTCAATGTGACTCCCCCGCTGACATCAATGACATGGAGAGACAGCATTCAGATGCTTCGAAAGGATTGTAAAGTAAAGGTAACATTCGTCAATCATGACATAGTTCCAAAGGATTTCCGGTCTGCTATTGAACTAAATGTAAATCATCCAGTACCAATTACTGATGGGAGACCAAAAATCTATTGTATTTCGAGCCAAGAAACGCTTTTATTATATATTGGCCTCAAGGAATTGACTTCTGGCGCGGGTGATCCTGAAATAGTAGCCCGTTGTCACCGATATAAGTCTGATACCACGCGGGCGAGACTAATTCGATTGCTAGGTGATCCCAGGTTCATTCGCAAGTACCTTCTTGCGCTTGTTAATGAAAGCTCAGGTTTAACAAAGTTTGGGGCAGAATCAATCGTTATTCTTGTGTTTGCATTGGCATCACAATTGTTTAACTCAGATAAATCAAACTTCAATGTGTTAAATCAGAAGATATCTTCTACCATGTTTTCAAAAAACTTTCTGCATGAATTGAACCGACTGCTATTTCATTTTTTTGGTATGTGTGTTGAAGTGGATGGAATGGATGCAAAAAAAGGCTACGTCCCAGTGTTCTGTAAATATTAGTCTACGTAAAACAAATTGGAAAATAATTTCAACACATTTTAGTAGTAGTAGGTAAATCTTGTTTTATTTTAGCTGTGTGGAAATGTAAACATAATTTTGTTTTGATTGCTAGGTTGGTTTGACGTTGTCTATAAAACTAGTCGGCATGTACATGTACGTTTCATGGTATTGCTAGCCCTAATCTACTATTATATTATTATTTCTAACGCTGATGCAGCTCCGTATAATTTAAACTTTCTGTATATAATAAATCAAAAAATAAATGACTATTCATTAAAAATTGTAAGTTGAAGCCTAACAAGTGCCAGATCAGTTTGTTGGCGTTTTTTTATATGTGCTTGGAAGTGCACGGATACAATCCAGTAAAATCTATTTTACATTTAATTGCTTGATATCTGATGCGACCTGGGTTTTTTATGGTAAGGGTGTTTTGACAGCCGGCCGGAGTCTCATTTTCGTATTAATTTGAGGCTGCTGTTAGTATACATGAAAATAACTGATATATGATGAGACACGGATTTTTTTGGATAAGGAGCATGAGGTTTTTAGCATGCTTTCTACAGCCACGGAATGGTTGCATTTCTGGCTGAATCTACTTACTTTTCCTATGTATAATTGCATTACAAGCAGTCCAAATTACATGCACTCTCACCTTGTGTGCTAGGTAGAATCCAAACTGTAGCTAAAGTAATGTAAAGCAAACTATATATGTGGACTGCAATTGCACTTGAATCACTTTTTGTTTCTCACGTAAACGGAGCAGTGTTTAGCAAACAAAGTCAACATTTCTTATCTTCTTTCCGCTGTTTTCGGGATTAATGTCAACTTATATATACTAATGAAATGAGAAGGTTGGTTAAATGCAAATCACACAAAAAAACCATTATTAATGTCTCCTTGCATAAAAATGGCTATTCATAATATGGGTACGAAAATCATCAGTGAACGTACCTTAGATATCAAGGGTAGGGTATCACTTCATTGCATATGTGCTTTAGACTCCTACACATCGATTGAAAATTAAGAACCAACTGATGAAAGCACAATACCATTTCATGTTTTATTTAGGGTCAGAGGAACGTAAAATTCAAGCTCCAGTTTTAAGATAAAAGAGCGAGGTTAGTTCTAAAAGTAAATCTCATGTTGCATTCATTTCTGAAATATAGCTATACATCAGCAAATGATTCTTTATGCAAAGATCATCCCTGGATGTACAGAGAGTTTCTCAAATGCAGTTCATGGGCTAGATAAACAACAAAAAAGCTTACAAAAATATTATCTTGTACACAAGTACGCCCCGTCCCGATACTTCCTATATCCTGCTTGTAACACGAACACACATCCCACCCGTTCTACCTAGTGAGGATAAAAATAATTCTTATATTTCTGTCTGCATTACTCTTCGAGGCGTCATTTCAGGAAGCGTCACTCTGCAAACTCAATTCCAGTAATCCTCGGTACAAAGTGACTCTTTAAAAACTGCGAAGCGCCCGCTTCTGTTTTTTTCGGTCTTATATAAAAAGTCGCTTCGTTGTGTCCAGGGATAGTTACCAGTTTTTGGTGCTGTGTGTTGAAAAATCATCTGCAAACCTACCAACCGAAACTGTCCGTTTCCATTACCGTACAGGTGAACCCTAGAAGCCAGAACTGATTAGTAAGTGATTACATAATATCAATAGCCAATCTTGTTTCGTTCATAAAATCTAGCAGTTTATATGTAGCAGTTTAGAATTGCTTGGTGTTTATTATCATTGTGTTTACATTTGTACATTAACTAATTGCCAATTAATAATGATGTATATAGGCTCATATGATGACTCAGAGAAACAACCTACGAAACCAGAGACGACGCTCGCCGCCGACGCTTGAGTTAGAAAGGGCTAATACACCAGGAAATGGATTTGTACAGCCTAATCGGGAGTTCGTAAATGACTTCATGAGGGGAATTGCCGCATACTGTGATGGTTTCTGGCAAGGATATTTGGCTGATACAGATCATCAAATAGGGAATCTGGATTTCTTGGAGCAAGGCATGAGGCATCAAATTTTAATGGAACCNGATATTTGGCTGATACAGATCATCAAATAGGGAATCTGGATTTCTTGGAGCAAGGCATGAGGCATCAAATTTTAATGGAACCTCAGGATGACGATGCGAGTGCGGCACTGCCGAATACTTATCAGCAGGCAGGGACCCCGGCGCGCGGTAATGGTGGCTTATGGGGACGTGCCTTCTTGTTTCTCTTCTTTTTTATGGTGTTAATAATTTGCATCATGTTTTTTTCACAGTTTTTTAGAAACTTGTTCATGCAAATGGGGCGTTGAATAATGTTACGACAGACTACAAACAGTCCAAAAGTCCATTAACGAGTTCATATTTCCCCATATGTATTTTTTCAACTCATCTTGTACTTTCATATTTCGTTTTTCAATTTGTTTTTTTTTCAATTCATTTCGTAATTTACTCGTTACAGTTCTAATTTAGTTATGTGGGGTCATTATGATCATTTAAGAAATATTTAAGTAGGTTATATTTCTTTTATTAGTGATATATTTTTATACCATGGCATATTTGCTGTACAAGGACAGACTTGAAAGGATAATAAAATGGATTTTTTCTAGAGATTCGTGTTTTGGAATGTTGTGGTGCTGGTTCGGTACTCGGTATTTGCGAATAAGGTCCATAGTAAAACTATTTGAACTTCTGTGTCAAACTCACTATATTACAGTGTGATGGCATATTTAATACTATACTAGAACTACATAACTAGTACACTAGCATTGTATGGCAAAGTATTTCACATAGTTTTGTTTGCGCAAGTCTACTAAATTGGAAGTGTTTCAAGGTTTTTTTCTATTCATTGTAAATGTACAACCGTAGCATTATGCACAAATTGGCTAAATGATTAAAGTAACAACGAATTTGAGCTGGGTAGTAAATTAACCACCTTGCGATTAGTACTATTTTTCCAAAAACATTTTGCAAATCCAACTCTCGATTTTACCTTTACCTCGATTTACGCAGTCTCAAATCCAACAAGCAGCTAGTTTGCTGGAAATTTTGTAGATCAAAAAATATCATGTCAAAAGGCCATGCGTTACATGTGCAATAAAGCTGTGCAGTTTTCGCATATCATCCAAACAAAAGTGTGTTGAGTAGAGATGCGTGAATGTCGCAGGAAAATAATAATCAATTAATTAGAATTACCTAGATTAGAATAGAATAGAATTGGAATCTGAGTTTGCGACAACACTACATTACATTATGCATTACACTACAGGTTATGCATTACAGGGCATATATTATACTAAAGCCCAAAAATGTGAGTATTTTGATTTTTTTCCTACAAGCTTGTTTATTCAACATGTCAATGTATTGGATTTGCATCATTCTGATAACAAACGTGAATATGCATTATGTAAATGGCTGATTCTCCGTTTCCATTATTTATATACGTACATCAAACAGGAGTTCTAGTCGTTATATATATATAGTGCATATATTGTAGACCCTTATCCAGAAAAATCCAGGTCGTGGTAATTGCCATTCATTTTAATTGAAATTCTCTGTCTTTGTATTCAATTGAGTTTTAAGTCACTAGAAGTTACTTTTCTGTATTTATGAGAGGCTAAACGAAATTTAAGTATGTGCACTCATCATATATGAACATTCAGACGAAAACTACTTAAGTCAGTCAAAATGCATAAAGAAAATGCATAAAGTCATACATTCCCTTCCCTTTTTATAGTATTATTTATATGGATGTGGAAGATGATGAGGGGGAAACAAGGGCTTATCATCATGGATTTGATAAAATAAAAAATGCAAATGACGAAGTGATAAGAGGTTGTACTGCTATTCAATACTGTAAAGATGTTTATGCCTCAAGCCAGAGATAACAATGTTTTTGTTCTACCATGAAATCATAAGACGACTGCATCGGTTTGGTCTATATTAATCAAAAACTGGAAATGATTACGAAGCTAAGCTGACGTGGTGGCAAATGTAACCATTACGCTGCGTAGACATCATAACATACATTTATATTGTCATATAATATAAATCCAATACAAGCTATCCGGGTTAGGGCAAAGCAAAGACAACGTTATTGCCTACAAAACCATGAGATGATATGATATTTTTGCCCCATGACGCAGGATTCATAATTCTGAATAGTATAGTGACATCCTTGTGAAGATCCTTGATTCTGTAAACTTGAGCCTTGTGAAAGTTGTAGCTCACGTTGGATTCATTTTTTATTTAAGTCACAATTTGGATACTTAATAGAATTTTCACAATTAATAAGTGATTTTCCAGAGTGAGTGCTCTTTAAAACCAGTTCTAAAATACCAATAGATTTAATCCATTAAAATTCATATAAAATGGCAGTAAATATGGACTCAAACAGCATTTCTCGTTTGGTAGAGCTAGCAAAGTGTTCAATGTGCTTGAGGACGCCAGAGGACATTATCTATCAATGTATTTATGGACATCTAGTATGCCGACTGTGCTATATAGCTCCGAATTGTTTAGCGTGCCCAACCTGTAATGCATCATATTTTAATGTGAATCACAACGGACTCCCAGAACGCCAACAAATTCGCAATCTCACTGCAGAAGCTCTACTCAATGACGTGATCTTTGATTGTCCAAACTATGCGTATGGGTGTCGCGCTGTTGGATTGCGGAGATCAGAGCTCAAAACCCACGTGGATAACTGCACTTACAAGTATGAATTTATAACCTGAAACAAGATTCAATTTAGATGTAGTTTAAGCATGTCCCTGAGACAACCACAAATTTGATAATACAATTGTTGAACTTAAAATAAATTCATTGTTTCAGGCAAGGTGTTAGACTATGCAGAGAGTTGGGACTTGCTTGTGATTTTGAGACTAGCAGGAGTGGCATCGAATCCGCATTCGGTCATTTCATCACTACCCATGGATTTTCTCTATTCGATCATCCCGAGCACATGCAGTTCCATTCTGATTTTAATAATATTCAACAACTCACTACTCCGAGGATTACGCAGGTCAAGGATTCTAACGGCAGGCCGGTTTTGTTTATAATATTACCATCCTTGCGCGACAATCGGGAGTATGGAAAACTATTTATGCTGGAGGTTATTCAGATCAGTGACATGCTACCAGGATACAATAATGGATTCAGCACTAAATTCACTGTGCGAAGTCCAAATGCAAACGTGAGAAATTTCGCAACTTGTCACATATAAGTACAAAAAAATTATATGATATTCAATATGAATAATAACCATATAAAATGTATTGATTATTAACAGATCTGCAACATTCATCACGCAGCAAACCCAGTTAATTTTTTAAATTACAGTAACCGATCCCAAGTATATGCCCCTATGTACCCCGTCAGCTTCCTGCGGCAACACTATCTCTTCGAGGGAAACAATATTGTAATTCAATTTAAGTCTCACACATCTACATAGCGCATTCTACGTAGCAATTTCCGAGTCATACTCTGAATATTATGCACATGCGTAACAATAAACTTTGATATGAGTACCTCGTAGCTACCTGGCAAGGAAGGGAGATTAATATGTTATAACAGAACAATAAGTGGTGATCCAAGTTCAGAGTATTGTGTAACAGCAAATAAATAGTTTGTAAGATTCTGAATATTTTGTACGCGTGTGTTAAATGGTATAATGAGTTTAATATCAACTGATATATGTGTTACAAATAGTATAATCTAATTATGTTAATCAAGTATTGCCAAGGTAAACTGTCAAATTTAGTATAAACAACATACAGATTGCAAAGACTATGACTAAATAATGATGGTCAGTACTGTAGATACATTCATTTTGATGCTTGGTTTTATACAACCAATTTCAAGTACTTTCATTAGTAATTTAATTAGTATAATCATTAGTAAGACAGTGTTACTATCAAATTTTAAACGTGTAGGTGTTTATTTAAAATGTGCAACAAAAATGGCTAATAAATAGGTGTTTAGTGAATTTTGTTGTCGGAAACGTCCACATTTCTTTCTTGCACCCCCACTGATTGCGGAAAGCAGTCGACATTTCAAAACGACGTAAGTTCGTCATTCTCTGATATTTTTCTAAAGTAATGATATAAATACCTATGTCACCAATCCTAATAATAATGAAGAACAATTCCGTTTTACAATCATATACGTATTTGTAGTAGGAAACCGAAACTAATAGTTAACACGAAGTGTTCATATTTTGTAGTTATGCTTTCTTTTGTTTTGACGTATATGTTGGTGCTATATATAGATCTTGTTTCGATGACATACGACACCAGTAGTTACTGAGTTGAAATGTAGTGTAAGTAGCAGTTTATCAAAGCGTACAATATAATATTGAGTGGTTACAAAATTTGTTTGCACAATGATTTCACCGTCTGTGAACTTTTTATTTGTAAAGGCTGGCATATCAGCTTGAAATTAAGGTGTAATTTGTCGTTGCGAGTTTCAAATTTATGTCTTCATGCTGAAACTGGACAGAGGATTTTTCTCTAGCTCTCGATGTCTAGATCTATTTCCGCTCCAACCCTTTGCAAGAATTTTTTTCTAAAGTGGGTGTATGAAT
>JAANSN010003401.1:0-18747 GCA_036850665.1 Dicranocentrus wangi | reverse complement strand
CTCGCAAATGCAAATATTTCCTACTGACAGCGCAACCGTTATAAAGGAAAAGAGTAGCGTAATTAGGGTATTATTTCCTCCAACTCCCACTTTGACAACGACATACAGGGAGAGCACTTGAATCGCAGTTAGTGCAACCATAAACGCACTGTTTATGAACATCTGAAACAGGTCGTTGTACATCCTTTCCAAAACCTGAAGTTGGCGAAAAAACTTGCCAAGGGAATACTTGGAGGACGAAGAGTTTCCCGACGGACTTTCAACACGGCGATATTTTTCATTAAAAATTTTCAAAAACCCGTTTATGCACACAATGGAGAGACAGGCATTGGCGTATGCAAATAAGCTAGAATGCGCGACATAGCACCACATGAGCACAGATGTCAATACCACGGCCACAAGCCGGAGTGAGCCTGGAAGTGGCGACGATCCAGCCGAAAGCGATAGAAATGAATAGTCTGAGCACTTGTCCAGTAGCCAATATCCGGGATTTAGCGGAGCGCAGGGGAATGCAACTTGAAAGCCAATTGTGTAAATGATCGGGATTCGGAGAACAATTTTGGAAAAGTCGTGAAGCACTGTGGCTACTAGCATTTCCCTCAAATCCAGTTTCACCGTAGCAGTAGGTGACACAAATTGCGGTTTTGAAGGAGAAGATGAGGATCTTATGAAGGCCATCAATCCAATGGATTTGAGATGCCTGACTAGTCTTTTTGACGGAATTTCCCAGCGACCTTAAATTGGCGAAAAAAATTATTTTAATATTTTCGAAGTTTGCAATCGAATATTTTTTAAATACACTAAATTGCCTTCATAGCCTTCAGCAAAGATGATGACTGCGTTTAGGAACTGGACAAACTCGCTCCGTTTAGCATGGCATGCAAGATTCAGTTCCAGCGTGAATTCGATAAGAACGACAAAATATGCGTGAACAGCTATCCACGCTTGGTCCATGTCATTTCGGCGAAAGTAAACTTGAAAGAAAACCAGGGCGCTGATTAGTGACTGCACCACGAGACTTGCCAAATGGACAAGATTGTCACTGAGTTTAACATGACGTGCCATATGTCGTTTGGCAGGATCCCATTTGAAACCAAACATGCGAAAATGGTTTGAAATTCGCAATATTTTTAATATATCAGGTAAGAGGAAATCTGGAGTTAACATGACTGATTGGAATGGAATAAAGGATTAATACGAGTTTGTATTTGAAGCAGAGCAGCACAAGGCAACCCATTAAAGCCGAACAGGAGAATGCGAATGGGACTGTTGGTATGAAATTAATAAGATAGGAGGATTATCAAAGCAACCCCAGAACCCCACATGCTACTTTGGTTTTTTATAATAGTGTGGTAGATTTCGTTTGTGATAAATCGTATCAACTGTCTGCCTGAACCTGAACTGTCCGAAGCGAGAAAAATAATTTACAGGTAATTAAAATAATTTATGATGCCTGGTATAGAAGATTGCCATGTGGTCTCGTTCTTTGGAAACTATAGCTATGTCATAATCATAATACTCCTTTAAATAGCCGAGTCCTTGGCTAAATATATTTATTTAATAGCCTTTACGTACTTTCGTTTAAGACTCACAGGTCTCAAACGTCTGCCCCAGTGGATATAGGTACCTATATTGTTGGCTGTGGCCAGTATGTGCGGTATTAATTTTACAAATTCATTAGTGGAATATATAATTCTTTAATTTGTTTACAATTCGAACACCCGAGTGAAAGCAAGAATGGGCACTGACGTACATTCCTATGCGTATATTTATTAGCTCCTGGGCTCACATCACATTACATCACATCAGATACGACATTAGGATTTTTGAATGTCAGCTAGTATAGGATATTATTTTGTTGTCTACAATTCTTTGCTAAATGGTTTGCAAAAATATCCTCCACAATTTCAAGTCCTTGTGTTTTCTGGTACAATTACCGTTGGTAAATTTAACAAGTCTACACTGCGTAGAAATCTTACCACATGGCCGATACCAATACCAATATTCGACATATATTTAAATTCCACAATTTCCACTAAAGGAACTATAGACTGTTTGGTTAATAGAAAATTGATCGAAAATCTATATAGAGTAGATATAAATATAATATCTTAAATGGAATCAATATCTTGATAAACACTTGCCGTATGACAGCATTTGACATTTCCAACATGTGAAGTGAAAGTCACATATAAATTGAATCATTTGAATTCACCTTAACTGATTTGCTAGACACTTTCTTTAAAAACATTAAACTATTGCCAGATTGTGCACACTTTTCGTATACTTTTCAGTAAAGAAAGGCTTTCCTTACTGAAATATGTAAATACTTGGGGTTTATGGTCGGCACAGGAATTTACCAAGTCCGCCGGAGAAACGTGGAGGTGGTCAATTTGGCAAGGATTCTGAAAAAGAAAAGGATAGCCAGAATGAGCCAGAATGAATCACTGGAGTGTCTGGAATATTGCATGAAACAGACCCACTGCAGCAATGGAAATAGTCCTAAAATTGAAACCTGTGTAAAAGCCTGGTACGTCTGAGCTGGATTAAGAATGCAGCTATGCGTAGATATTTGGTTGGATTTTTTAAGCTTACTTGGGATGGGATTGGTAACAGTAAAAAGGAAAATCATTGAACTCCCTTTACTACTATCCAATCCAAACACACAACTCAACTAATAACTTATTATTCCCAATTTCGTCGTTCGCTTTACCAGCTTCAGCGCTTTATCTATCTTAATTCCTTCCGGTACAGTTTACTTTCCATTTGGTTCCAAGACTTAAATAAAACTTTGACGTTTTCTGATCCCATTACCGATGTTTTGTGTGCCCTATGTTTCCATTATTTTCCAAAACAGTAAAAAACTAACCATTCGCATTTTTGTAAGCATGTAATGAGTATCAACTTTGCTCCCCACACGTTATTAATAAATCCTTAATATGTTATGCGAAAACAGGAAAAATCCATTTGGCGTGGTGGCTATTGGGTCAATCACACACAATACTACTAATCTGAATTGCATGTCGACACTGTTTACTCCCTCGGTGGACTGACAGGCTTGCATAAAATTGATGCTTACACAACTTTCAATCTACCTCCCACAATCCCATGAACTCGGTCTATATATTCATCATGATACCGAAAACTGTTCATTATTGCTGGCTATTCTCCAACGATATCACATGCATTCTGCTTGCTGCCCAAAATGGATAATTTTAGGGTAACTTCCGATTTAAAAGCAATTTATCGCTATGTGACCACCATGACCTGCTCTCCAGTCACCTTTCCCAAGGCGTGGGCAGCTCTGAACGATCAGGCATCAAGGTGGAAGCTGTGGCCGATCACAAAAAATAAGCTGAGCGTAGTGCTGTATCTCAGTCTACGGGTTCTGCCACCCCTCAACTGTTTGCACTTTTTGGGAATCGTTGTGACCGGATTGAGTTCCGGCACTGGAGGGAAGGATGACCTTGGAGTGATGGAGGCAACTCTGTGGATAACAGCTTGGAGTTCAATCTTTCTGCTTGACTACTTCATCCTCAGTTCCCAATTCACCAGCTCCTTTTATAGGATGCTCGAGCTTTGCGAGCAAATCTGGGGGAAACTGGAGACCAGGCTAGGGGCTCCGGGATTGGCCTTGGTGAGGCAAGAGCAAAAGTTCAAGATGAGGTCACAAATGGTCTACTCGAGCATTCTGGATGTGGCCACAGTGTACACCTACGAGTGGGAGAGTGTCTCGCTCCTCTTTCTCATTTCGTGGCTCCCTTGGAACACCCAACTGACAGATCATGTGTACTGGGCATTCCTCCGACTGACCGATATCACGATGGACTTGGGATGGGGAAGTTTGCTCACATTTCCTGGACTGATTGCTTATCAAATAGCGTACCTCGTGAAGGGAATGGAGGAAGGGCTGAAGGTGGAGCGTAAAAGGGGGAATAGGTATCCGGCGGAGGAGATCATGAGAGACTTTGAAAATTTGGAGTTTGCCGTGAGGGAGCTGAGAAATAATCGATTTTCCAATGTGCTCCTGTTACTGTACGGCTCGATCGGGATGTCCCAGACTTTTCAGTGTTATGTCGCATTCAAGACCATTCAGGCAGATTGGTCCAACTACTTTTTCATATTGGATCTTTATGTAAGACTGAATAAACGCCTAATTTGAAAACGTTTTGAAACTTTGTTTACCAAGAAATTTTTCTACATTATTCTTTTCATAGCTCACTGGCTCCCGAGTGCTTTACGGATATTCAGCTTTATCCCGCGTGGCAGCTGCGTCAGAGTCCTTCATTCAAACGGCGAAGCTCTCCGTGACCCGGTGTTCCGGTCTACAGCCAGACAACTTTGCCAGGGAACGGGTCAGAAGAATGAGATACGTGAGGAGACTAAAATTGATTAAAATGAAAATTGGGCCATGTTCCTGCAATACTGATTTACCCCTTGCGGCCATGGCCGTGTACCTTAATTACATTGTGGCTGCGGCCTTATGGCCGTAAAGGGATCGGAGAGCTATCAGTAATTTAGGTATTTAATCGATCATGGTGACAGGTGTACAAACTGCAGGTTGTAAATTGTAGTTTATGAGCCATATAAGTCAAGAAAACATCAAAAGTACTTTGGGCCCATGTCGCACAACTGGTAATGAATACGTCGTACGAGAATAACAGTAGTTTTATTACTTTATTCCTGGAATGAATTCCATTGTTTTGCAAACACGAAACATTCTTAAAAATTGGCAAATAAATGCCCTATTGTCTCATTTTTGCAAGTTAACTCCGCACGAAGGGTATAAAAGGAGAAGCTGATGGGCAACCTACGCAACTCATTTCTGTTTTTACGGTTTTTTTTTTCAAAAAAAATAAGGTGCAAGGTGAATATCTTTCTATTGATGTCGAAGAAGTATCTATTTTATTGATATATATTAATAAATGGCAATGGTTTGTATAACTTTAAAATAAAATAAAAACACTTTGTAAAAAGCAAAAATTGGCAAATGTGATTCATGGGTCCAGCCCGCCCACTGCAGTAAGTGGAACATCAAATGTATCACTTTCCCTCCCCAACTCCCTCATAAATGGGAGGATCAACAACAAAAATAGAAGGTGAAGTCCTGTTGAAATGCACAAGTACATGTTGAATTTCCTCAGCGCTCCAAACTTCAAGTACTCATCCTTAAAATGGACATGGAGAATAGTCAGAAAGATGATGTGCAAGAGGATAAAGATGATAATCAGTGTTCTCCACGAGGTCACCAACCTGAGGGCTTGCTCTTTATTTCTGCCCTACAAAATGGGAACATGGATTTTAAAAAATACGACTTAGGAGAAGGAAAAGGGAATCAAACTTGGAAATATAGCATTATGGAATAATATAATATGTATACCTTCTTTGTGGACTTTAGTAGCTTCAAGGAAGTGAAAAACACGGCAATTGAAAATAATTCAATTACGGTGTAGGCCAAACTCACATACAAAATTTCGGCGAGGTCTACAATTTAAAAAAAAATCCTTGCTATATATTTTCTTGTTGAGCGAATCGAATGCTGTATGGAGTGAGTGCGTATAAATCTAATTGCAGCTTACTATGTGGAAATTCGTAGGTATCATCCTCATCATCCTCCAACTCGTCCTTCTCGGAGTGTTCAAGCACAGGTACAAGTTTACGGAGCTCCCACCCGAAATATCCCAAGCAGGAAAATGTAATTGCCTTTGGGAGGATCAACGAAATAAAAATTATGCATTGCCCAAATTGTTTTTTTTAAATAAATTGCTTCCTTTCCCTTCTTACCAAATCCAAAACTGCAATAATCCGTGCAACTTTTCTCCATTCGAAATCGTAATTCCTCATATTGGAAGTGGCAGTGGCAATTAGACACTTGATTTTTGTTGCCTGCAAATTTTCCATTTCTTTCAGAAAATTAAAATTCTAATGTAAAAAAGAAAGAACATAGGTATTTGTTTGGAGGTTCTCCAAGTCTCCAAATGATCACTCAGCTGCTGTCGAGAGACCCAAAATGGTCTGATATAAAGGAAGTGGAGTATTGCGTACATTACAGCGTAGGTGTAGGTAGAAATATAGGCAGCTCGAGAATGAGAGTAACATGGAATATATATATACATATATATGGTCGGAGTCGGAACGGTGTTTGTGCTGCAAGCGGAGGAGTTTCGGAAAAAATCGATATTGTTACCTACGTATGGTCTAGAATAGAATCTAGAGATCTGAGATATGAGACACATTGATAAAAATCTGGATGGTGGAAGATAATAATAATAATAATATGTCGTTGCATGAGCATGAAACAAGTCTAAACTACGCTTACGTAGTGAGATATTATGACGTTGTGCAAAAACGCCAGAAATAGTCATAAAGTTATTGAACATGCAGAGTTTATGTTAGTTTTATGTCAAACATTGTACATTACTTAAGTAAATATCCGTTATAAATTACAACTATTAATAATAATTAGTACAGCAAAACATTGAAATAGTAGATAGATTCATAGTAGCAAGCTTTTAATTGCACAATAGTAGGTTGACGATAATGTTAAAGCAAAACTGGAGAAAGGAGAGTGGGGTGCATTTGTCAAAGTAGTTGTCAGTCCCGAACTCTATTTTTGGAACACGACACGACTTCCAAAATCTCCATGCCACCGTCTTTTTCCCCACTCGTGTCCCTAGCTTGCGAGCTATTCTCCCGTGGACCAAGCTGCCGGTTGAGTACACTTGTGCTGCAAATCCAAAAGCTACCACAATTTGGACGACTTGACTGCTCCCAAGCAGGGTACAGGTAATTGTCAGCATGATGTTCCCTCTGGTGTGCTTCCCGATGCTCAAGTAGGCGCAAATCACGCACACTGCGTTCACCACGAATATAATTCCGGGCATGGCGGTTGACCTGTGTAGTCCGTTGTAAAAGTTGAGAAGGAGCTGGATTTGTCGATAGCTGAAAATATGTTTTTGAATGTTTCCAACTTTGTTGTCGAGGCCCACTTCAAATGCGAGGAGACAGCATTTGAGAGTGTACAGAATGGAAACGAAATTAATTACGAGAACCGCAGTGAAAATATCCATGCCCATGTTCCAGCATAGCAAGTTCATCCCAAATACTAAGAGTTCCCGAAATGGGACAAGGCCCTCCGGCATGTTCAGAGTGTACAGGACAAAGAGATTGAGCGACGAATCTGGCATGATTACTCCCAGAGCGGAGACCAGCACGTTGTTCAAGCGTAGCCCATGTTGAATGGCACAACACAGCCAGGATGTCAGTTTTGCTTCCAGGCTCTTCCATGGCGGTGGTTCCACAACTGGACTGACCTTTTCAAACTCGACCAACTGATTAAGCAGACTTCCCACGAGCTCCCCGTTGTCGCTTGTAAAATAGTATGTAGGCGATGGAGAGGGTCAAAAAGACGAATACCCAATACAGTGCTAAAACCGCTTCCCATGGGGCTATCCCCTGTTTGACGAATAGGAAGCCTAATTGGGACGCAGAAATTGCTAGATATAGTAAAAATGGAAGACGCCAGTAGTTTCCATAAAAAACTTGGTTCCCATAGAATTTTCCCGTGAGCGTGTTGTATTTGAGTGGGAATGGGAAAGCCGCTCGGGCGAGGGGAGAGTCTCCAGTCGTGTATTTCAGAAGTCGGAGGATGTTTCCGAATACCCCAGTAGCAACTATCATTATTATTGTTGGTTTGAACAAGACGAAGTGCAACGTGAGCAGTCCGCGTGTTCTGTAATGCCATACTTTTACTTGCATTCCGGAGCTTTTGTAAATCTTGATTATAATCGAAACAATGAATCTTCAAGTGATAAAACAATTTAGTTATTTGACATAGGTAAGCTAATACATTGTTCTCCGTTGTAAACCTTGCTTGATGAATTCTAAGATTCCTTAAGGATACTCACCGAAGGAAAAGTCGATACTCATCAATAGTGCATTAGGTACAACGGTAGAAATAGAGATTAAAAGGGTAATTATTGGGCTTGCTTTCAAAATAAGTACCTAAGGACGGTTGTTGAGACTACACTGATAATGCCGAAACACATGCTTCAGTGGAAAGGGTTGAGTTGATATATTTGAGTTGGTCCAAAACACACATTTAAATGAAGAGAATTACCGTTTTACTACTATGATTAAATTATTCGGATGATGGTCGTGGCTGCAAGGTACGAAAACGGAGTATTTGACGGGAGCGATAAGTTGGACAATGCCATGAAGATGAAGATGAGGCGTTAAAGACAATGGGATAGTATAAGTATATTATTAGAGCTTATTGAAAGTGATTACTCCGACTGAAATTCATTTTGTTAAAGAAATATTACAGCAAACCTGTCACTCGTCACCAACATTTGTAAATAAAATCCTACAAGCAAGAAAAACATGCATTTCTTTAGACAGGGATAGAGGTAGGCATACTTTCTTCGTTCTGCAGACTGAAATATGTATAGGTACAATAAATCTCTCGACACTTTCCACTTCAACTTTTCCGTGGCTGGTTGGTTACGCATTCAGGTTTATGCGAGACCCCATTGTCGTCATTGGCCATAGACTATATCACCATACCTTTCAAAAAATATTAACGATGACCATAATAAACCTCTCACAATCAGAAACAACTGTTAACTGTACGTGTCGTCTGTATCAAGTTGTGCCAACAAATCTAAATTTGTAAAGTGGGTAGTAAACCCATGTATTTTAATGAAGAAATGACTTGAATTAATTGAATTTAGAAGAACCAAAACATAATTATTGTCGATTAAGTCAAAAGTACTCCCATCGGTCATACCATCATTTACATTTGCGCATCTCACGAGCTTGAAGCAGCATACTTTTACACCTACACTTACGATTAGCTTTTGCTTCCTCTTGTTCGCCTATAGAATACGTTTATAATTAATCTTGTTACGCAATTTACATTTGTTCTCCATCAATAATATGCATGCTTTGGCTTCAACCCGGTCAAGGTGTTTGATGATCCAGTGAGCCAAGTATCACGTTGTTGTGCCAGTGGCACACAGTCTTCCCACAATACCTGAATAATATGTATTACAAGCGTAAATGCTACCTACTGTGGGATTTAGAAATTCTTTTAAAAATCGCAAAACCTGTTTATTCTCATGCGCTACCGACCTGTGTGCTCACCGAAGCAAAAACAGTGTTTACGATAAACCAGGATAATAACTCCTCTTGTTTTGTTTACAATTACATAATAACGTGCGTGGGCATAAATTGCATTGTAGTGAGATTACTGGATATCTTCCTGTTTTCGTATCTTAAATCTCCTTATGGAAAGTATTCAGCCAGAATAAGATAAGCTTGTCTTCGCCATCTCCAACTTTATGTGCAAATTGCTCCGATTTCGATTATGATGTAATTATGCAATCCCCAACTTTTGAAGATAGGTATTGTAGTCATGAAGCATAATATAATTCTTAATATAACTTTGACTCTAATTTTATTTCCAAAATTTCATGGCATTTAACGTACCAGTGTGTGCCGTTGAAACACGTGTGGATTTCCACACAACCCGGAAGGTTTACCATCTTAATGGGTGTGAATGTTCACGCCAATAATTTTAACATTACATATTTGTAATGCCTTTTCTTATCATTTTGTTACACGGGGAGAATGTTACAGGAGATTTGACCAAAAGTGGGTTGTCCGTTGTCCAAGCATTCCCATTATAATGAACAGTTTTCCAAGACCTCATTTAAACCATCTCCATTTCAGTTCCATTCTAGAATTGTCTTCCTGGATGGATTTTCATATAAAAAGGAGAATCCTTTCGGGGAACAGGTATCAAATCCATTTCAGAGAGCTTCAGCTATAGTATATATTTAAATTTACCAAATCTTAGGGTCTACACGGAAATGGCTCGGTTTGCTATTTCAACTGTTCTCGTGGCCGCCTTGTGCGCCACGGCCACGGCTGATAAAAAATATGGAGGATGGACTGACTACGGAATGTAAGTACAATTATTTCTACTCGGTTTAATTGTCAAATATTTAGGGAAGCTCAATGGAACCTAACAATTTCTTTAATCTATACTTTCAAGGGATTTGTCCATTTCTGCCTACGAAGCTGTGTGCTGGTATGAATACTACAAGATTTATCCGGATGGTGACAAGAATGACGACATCCAGTGTGGCGGAACAGCTCAATCCATGAAGGATCAGCTCCCTGCTAATAATGAAGACATGGCCAAGGTAAAGTAACAAACAACCGATGATTGTTATCGTAAGCGAGTTCTCGCTCAAATCCGACAATTGTTCATACTCAAATTATTAAAATGACACAGAAATACTTTGGGGTATTCACAAAACAATTGGCAATGCCGAGAATTCCTAACGAGTACACCAGCACCTGTGGCAAGTATTTGGACGACGCTAATTTGAAGGAGAGTTCAGACGAGAGTGATGCCTTGAACGACCCAAATTCCAAGAGTACCTTTATTTACAAGGGATTTGCCTACTGTCTCATGGGTACTCTCAGAAAAAGGCACGGGGCTAAGGCTATCGATGCCGTGGTGAGTTATCATGTCCTAATTTATCCGACAATACGAAATCTATTATAGGGTTGCACAGCCTTTGTGTAATTTGGAATTTACATAATATATGTTTCTATAGAAAGACGAGCGCACCCACACCATCAAGGACTGGAGGATGATGGCTCTGGACAAAGACAACGAGCTCCGAGCCCGTCACGGTGCGGCGCCCTTCAAGCGCCTTAAGGCATTGGATGATGTTGCTCAAAACTGGGCTCAAAAGATGGCTGATGAATGCAACATGTACCACAGCGCCAACAACGCCCCCGACCGTCAATACATGGGAAAATACACCGGAGAATCCATCGCCTCCGGAGGAGGAAGTTTCGATAAGTTTAAGATTCCCTATGCATCTGTGAATAATTGGTACAGCGAGGTAAAGGCCTACCCCTTCCCCAAAAGTTGTGATGATAAAGGTGCTTGCGATGGGCGCACTGTGGGACATTTTACCCAAACTGTGTGGTCTGGCAGCGAATATGTGGGTTATGGAATGGCATACAGTGATTCTTGTAAAAAGTACTTCTTCGCTGGAAGATATTATCCAGGAGGGAATGTTGGCACGATGTATTCAGCAAATGTGTTCCCCCCGAAACAATAGTTTAAACTTCAAACGTGAATATTCCAATGTAAAATTGACTGTTCAAATGTATTCACATCATTCTCTTCATTTATTAAATAAATCCGAGTTTCTTATTGCAGCATATTATACTTGTGCAATATCAAATTATTGCAGTCCTAAGCACGTCATTTTTGAAAGCTATATAGGCTTGCTTCAGTCTATAGGTATTTTAAACCAAGGACCATTTACCATAAACAATAAAGCCTGTATTTATGGTAAAGGGTAAATCTGGTGAAGCCCTCCTATCTATAAATAATCCGATCCTGGTCCTATGCAATTACACAATTCTTAATCTTAAAGTAGCATATTATATCAAATAAAACTATTGTAGTCATGAGCCACACTCTTTATTCCTATTCTTTAAGTACCTATGTGTACTTTCTGGTAGAATAGCATTACGGCGAGACGTATCCACTCTCTCTCCCGAAAGGTTTGATGCTGAAGGAACCTGCCTTAGCTTGCGTGTATGAAGCGTCCGTAAACATTTGATTTATGGGAGTGGAATACAGCGGAAGTGTGGTAAATAGTCATGAAAAGAGTACCATTTACTGGAAGATATTTTCAATTATTTTCTGGGCGGAAATGTGGGTGGACCCATGAATGTGGGGTATTTAATTGAAGATGTATCCAGTTTTTACATGCATCTTAACATTCCTTGATTTTTTGTGAGAATAAACTGTTGATTCTAGTTTCAAGACAAACAACATCACGGTGATCATTTAATGACTGATTACTATTACATATCTATTTAATTACTTGACATTATCAATTATTACAGACTGCCATGAGAGTGTGCTTTTATAGGGACTGGTTTTGTAATCCCCAGTTGCCATCTAAATTGAACCAGTGCGATCATTGAGATCATTCAAATTATTTTTCACATTACGAGTAAAAATACTCGGTTCCTCAGTAATACATGGTAAGTCAGTAGCAGTATAGAACTAACTAAAGCCACAGCCTGCCTAACTATTTCAAGTGCACAAAATAAGATTGACAATCACCTGAACACAGAATTGGACAAACACCAGTGGTGTGCACCTATCGAAGTGATTTCCCCCGCCAAACTCCACTTTTGGAGAAGGACAGGACTTCCAGAATCTAACAAGCACCCCGTTCCTCCCTTTCATTTTTTGTATAAGGTGGAATGCCTTTCTCCCCACGCGACCCCCTGTGGTGTACACCTCAGCAGCGAATCCAAAACCGAAAACAATTTGGCCAATTAGATTGATTCCAAGGAGAACACAGGTAATGGTCAAAATGAGATTGCCATGCCGTTCACTTCCGACGCTCAGATATCCAGCAATCACGGTGATGGCATTAATCAGGAAAATTATTCCAATCATTGCAGACGACCTGTGGATGTCATTGTAGTGGTCGAGAAGGAGTTGCAGCTGTCGGTAAACATACACCTCTCGTTCGAATCGCTGTTGATTGCTTCGTTTGTAGCACTGCTCTAGTTTTCTGGGTTTCAAATCAAGTCGAAATTTAATAAAAACACGTCAAAACCATTACACATTTCAGCTGAAAGTGTTGCTTACCCTGCAAAAACCTCGAAATAGCATTTCATGCTGAACAACATGCAAATCAGATTCACAACCAGAATCGCAATGAGCACGTCCATGGCCAAATTCCAAAAGAGGAGATTAGTTCCAAATACAACGAGCCTCGTGATGACCATATCGTTAGAGTGCTGTGTGGATTGTATTTGCGATTGTTGCAGTTTGAGCATGACCAGAGCAAAGAGATTCATTGGAGTTTGAGGAAGCAGTGCGGTCCACTAAAGAAACCAATACAGCGTTCAATCGCAGCCCATCAGTAATCGCCCAGCAGAGATAAGGAATCAGTTTAGATTTCAAACTCATCCAATCTAAAAAAATTCACATTCTTGGTTAGTTTTATTATTTTGAGGCATTATGGCTTAATTTATTCGTTTTTACTTGGCTTGTCCCTCCCCGAGAAATTCCTCTGCTCAAAGTGAGTCATGAGATTGAGCAAATTGGCATACCAGGTGTGCATTCTCCTTGTAGAAGTACACAAAACATATTGCAAAAGGGACCAAAGCCAAAGCCCAGTATGAGGACAGAATAATCTCCCAAGAGGAAATGCCCTTTTTGGAAATGATGAACAGCACTTGCATGGCTGAGGTGGCAAGATAGGAGACAAATGGAAAACCCCAAAAATAGTGGGTGTACCATTTATTTTCGTAAAATTTTCCACGGGTTTTGTTGAATTTGATAGGGAATGGGAAGGAAAGCCGGGCAACCACGGAGTCACCTGTGGTGACCTTCAGCAGCCGGAGAATGCTTTTCAGTGAGTTTGTCGCGAGCATGAGCGAAATGGGTAATGTGTAGAAGTTGAACTGAACAAAACCTATTTTTGGGTTTGCTGAGCAATGCGTAATGGCCTTCAAACCTGTGAAGGCGAAATTGTTCTAGAATAATGAAAACCAATGAAAAACTTGTTTATAGCTTCGTAATTATCAAACAATTGTTCTCCAAATTTTGTAACTCGACTGATTGAGAACTATCCGTTATTTTAATTGTAAAGCGTATGTAAAGGAACCTGGTACTCACCAGTCGAGTGGTCAGTGTGCACCTGTTCTTGTGCAGAAATTCTTCAGGTCTCCGCCTTTAATGTGTAACTTATTTGACTGGTCATATAAGTATATACTTAATTATCTATCTTATATGACACAAAAAGGTGGTTTTGAAAGCCAGTTTCTCAAGCAGCTTGCATTTTGACTGCTCCTAAGCTGTGAGCTGATACTGATAAAATCCATCTCAAATTTTGCAAAGTTGTATTGGTATCTGGAGTTCCAATCAATACAGTGAGTTCTAGTCATCTTGGTGCTACTGCAGGTTTTTGTCTGATTGCCAAATAACTATTTACTTAATATAGATAAAAAAAGTTATATGTGTGTACGCTTTGAATATGACAGCAAAATTGTGCCTTCCACAAACTCAGCCGCAAACCCGAGGACACTCCCGCTTAAATGGGTTATGTTATTATATTAGACGTTCACGTTAGCATACACGCGATGAGGGTTCGAGGTTTAAAGCAAATAAATATATAAAATGTAAATATGCAAATCTATCGGCGTGAATTTTTGCAAACAATTTTATATTTGCAGAATGTTCAAATAACATTTTAAAGGTATATATTGGCTTATTAATTAATTAATTCCGCCGTTCGCGTCCCTTCCTTAGAACTTATACTTTAATACTTATATAGCTTATGGTAAAACAAAAGGCAGCATTCTCAATTGAATACATTTTGATTATGCTTTAGTTGTCAAGTTAGTTTGTCAGGAAGAGAGAAGAGATAAAAGGTTATCTGTTTCTTATGAAAGATTCGAATTGGGGTCACCACAGGATTTGTTAGATCACATTCCGCAGTAGAAGCCACACAAAATTTTTCAAGTAATGATCAGAACCGTTATTATAATGAATTTCATTTTATTTAAAGGTAGATGTTACGAGACTCAAGCTGTTATTTATTTACTTGTCACGTCACAAAATGAAGTTCAAACGATGATTGACAAAGATTCAGGAATCTTATCATCAATCAGTTACGAAGTGGTAAAACATTTATAAAGCTATGTGAAGGATTGTCATAGCTTGTAAGAACTCAATGAAGATGAGGTTCATCAGTTAGCATTGGATGAAATGACATTATACACAAGTAGATTACAGATAATATTAATTTGGCCCAGTAGTAGTACTGTATTTTAATTTTAAAACGCTTTATTAACTTGTAACCTCTAACCACGTACATATTGCTGCATCTGTCATTACAACTTTTTACCTAGGTATGTAAGATTACAATTCACAATTTGTGTGATTAATTCGAACTGCATACTCCTTTGGAAATCCATGACCTTCCACAACGGCCTCTAATTCTTTGAGCAGGGCGTCACTCGGGGATGGACTCTGGGTTAGAATAAGCATGCGCTCATATGGATTAAAAGAGTGATCCAATGGACAAATATATAGAATTAGGTAAGTGTCGTAGTCAGTGTCCGTATATACAGCGGTAGCCTCGTCTAAAGGAAATAAACCATGTTAAATTGATTAAACTTAATTTTATCGAATGATTTGTTTGTTGACCATGTGTAACTTACGAAACAACATGGTGCCCATAAGATAGAACATGGCAGGCGGTGTGAGAATGATATGCTTCATCTCGTATACTTTCACTTCCATTCCATACCTCTCGTCCAAGTAACTGTTCATTTACAAATGCAAAATTAATCAAACGTATTCCATCCCAATTTAAAATATTTTTCTCAAGGCTTGCGTACTTCTCGTCCAAATAAAAGAGTCCATTTGATTCAATTTCGTTAACAAGGTGTGATATGCAAGAGCCACGTTGAACAATGTGCTCGGCTTGCTTTACAAAAATTTCTTGGACATAAAATAATCTTTCCTTAATCTGCAGAAAATTGCAAACAGAATGATTTGGAATATTTTAACCATGCTTTCATGTAGAAAAAGTATATCGTTCCTACACTATCAAGTTTAAAATTTTCCATTGCTGGAACGCTCCATGGATTGCAATGTTGCACTTGGGCTTGACACACAAAGCAGAATGCCCCAACAAGGCACAAAATTACTAATATCTCAGTTGCTCTCATCATGATCGCTGTCTCAGGCTGAAATGCTTTGTTTGTCGAAAGCTTTGAATTCGCCAAGTTATGAATTACATCTGGCTTCTCTGAAGAGTTGGATGTATAATTTAAAGAGTGTGTCAATATCAGGGAAATTGCAGTGGTAAGCTCACGTTCATGGGTCGAGTGTTTTGTTTTTCCAAATTTCCAAATACTGCACAACCCACAGACCGCAGTGTGAAATCATTTAACTGATAGTCGATCTTTATTAATAATTAAACAGGAATTCCCCACTTCTACTCAGGTACCACGTGCCACATTTATTTGATTCTGATTATAACATATTTACAAAGCTATCGCTTAAAACAGTGGGATGATTGATTCGGGCAGAAAGAATACTCCCTGGGAAATTCATATCACCACAATGCCCCCCACTATGTATACAGTTTTTAAGCTGTCAATTTAGTACTATGTTGCATGTTAGATTTATTTCATATTTCACAAATTAGTAGCTGTGTTTGGTTGTCCATCACTATTTTTGCAACATTTAGTTTAGCTAACTTGAACAGTTTGAGTTGTCAATTCGCCTGGAATGCTCCTTTGGAAATCCGTATCCTTCCACAACAGTTTCCAAAACGTTGAGTAGGGATTCATTTGGATTTGGGTCGCTAGTCACGATAAGCATGCGCTCACGTTGATCATAAGAGTGATCGACAATTGGGCAAATATACATTATTCCATAATTCTCGTGGTCAGTGTGCACATAAACTGAGATGGAGTCATCTAATAAATTGTAAATATTATTTGGCGATATTATCAATCAATACCAAGGGAAAACACAAATTGGGTGTCATAGACTTTACCAACCTAACCAAACTGAGTGTGACAATTTCCAAACGGCCTTGTTGGGATACTCGGCCATTAAAAATGTGATGCTTCGCATATCACCACTTCCCATGTCAGTTGAACTGGACAATAAAAGTCAATTTCCTGTTTCAATTCTTTGAATTCAGCTTCTTAATGTGGTATATGGTATATAGGTAGTATGTACTTACTTTTCTCTATAATCTAAGAATCCGAATCCTAAACCCCGGTCGTATACTTCTTGTGTAAAACAAGTGAACGTTGGCTCAACAACATCCCATGCATTTCGTACAAATATCTCTTGGACCAGCCACGTTCCGTTCATAATCTGCGATTTAGTATTTTCACTTAAATTTCCATGTTGACAAATTAATTCTACTTAGAATTCCACTGCGTATACATATTTTACTTAACAGCTCAAGATGGAAGTGTTCGTTATCAATTGGAGGAACCAGTGGACTGTTGGGATCACAATTCGGAGGATATTGGCCAGCTACAAGAGGGGTCCCCCCAATTAAGGACAAAAGTAGCAAAGTTGCTGCTTTCATAGTATGATATTCGGAAATTGCGAAAACTGGTTTCTGAGGTTAACACTCCAAGTAGCAGCTCGTGTTTCTGTTACGGCTGGCTTTTAACTGCTGCTTCACTCACGGATAGCCAATGGGGAACCCAAAATTTGCCGATCATATTGGCATAAACAAGTTTAATTTTGGGATTTTGATGTTCTCCACCAGATAGATTATTATATATTATCTGCATCTAAGCTAAGCCATAATAAGCCAAAATTATGTTAAACATGTATACCCTTGTGTCGTGTTATACAAAATGATGGATTTGGTGATAAAGATGTGACATGTGGCGTATATATTATTGTTTTATCGATACACGCAAGCAAGTTGTTCCACGGCAAACTTCAAACTACGTGTTATGAATGATGTGATTTGAGAGTGTGTTGTGAACTTCCAGAGTTCCAGCTCCTATCTTCAGTGACATAATACTAAATAATATAGAAAATCATTCATCTTCATCATCATCAATCCGCCATGATCACCTACCATTGCATTGCCATATACTGTAATTCACAACTAAATCATCGCTCTTCAAAGTGAACCTTCGTACTGCTGAAATTGAACTGATAAGAGATGTTTCCAATGGTCTTCTTCTCTGAAAATCCCGATATTGGCAATAATGAAATGACTGTTTGCGGTACAGTTATAGTTGACGGAAAAATAACCGTCTTGGTCAGTTATAATGGACTTTGAAATTATCTGGTCCCAAAATGATATTTTATTGGCTGACATGATACGGACACATAGATTTCCGACTAGGGGCAACGTTTTTAGTCTGTTTTTAGTTATCATTTTCATTAATAATGAATACATATTGTTTCCAAGTTGAGAATGATAACTTGCACTTTGTGACCTTGCGATTATGCTACTTAAAATGTAGTTTTTTCTACTTTATTTAAAACTTAAAACGGAGAGTGGAAAGTACCAAAAAATTGGCATCGCATCGTCATCCAAAAATTACGAGTACATATTGCATTTATATTCAATGGGGATGCTTGTCTTTGACAACTCATTTTATTGTTTTGTGTAATTTCGTCTGAAGGATAGCAGGTATTCACTTCATAAGAGTACTGCAAGACACATGCCAAACCGTTTTTTAAACGATTCGGCGATTAATTATTAAAATTCATATCCGTAAAATATGGGTCAGCTACATGTCACCAGTTCAGTCAAACCAAGTGACGATTTTAGTATATAGGTTTCACCTTGAATCATCCAAATTCAGACACCTCTAGCTCACAATCAGTCTTGGCAGTAGGGATAGGGATGCATGTATTCGTCGAAAAATCAGCAATTAAAAGTAATGAATAATGAATAAAATAACCGGGATAAAGTTGGTTGTCAGTATTCAAATGCCATAGTTTGGAGTCTGATTTTGACTCGTTACTTCGGAGCGTTGTAAAACCTTCAAATTAACAACTAAATTATTATTAGTCATTTATTGCAGATCATGGTTCCATCAAACAAAAAAATAGTTTTACAAAAACCTTAACATCCATATACCTATATACTAGTCATCAAGGGAAAAAAAGAAAGAAAATTG
>JAANSN010003399.1:0-18753 GCA_036850665.1 Dicranocentrus wangi | reverse complement strand
TCTATTTTTACAAAATCAATTGTAATTTCAATTCATCGTCTTCTTCGTCATTCCTTGGTCATCTCATCATCACCCTCAACTCACCTTAATTGTTTTCCTTGCTACACGATTTGGCACTAGGTTGAATTCCTACCTTGTCGGAGCCAATTGTCCCATCATTAACCTCATCATAATCTCACAGAAACGCGGAATGAGCCACCATCAGCCAAGCCACCATATATACACCACTCATTTTTTATCAGGTTTCTTTTTTTTGGTCATTTTCAGCACGTCGTAGTAATGTCACCTGTGAATCACTTTTGCGACTAGGCACAAACATGCTCTAATAAAAGACATAACATGTCACAATAGTAATACCAGAAGAACAGGTGGTAATGAATCCGTCAATCGAGGACATAGCCAAGTTATTAGCGTGCATGTTCAACAGCTTACCTTCCTTGCTTGATTTGTGATGGCACTGGTTAACACACGTACTTGCGTAGGTACTTTTCCCTGACGAAAAAAAAACACGGGCAATGGGTTACCGTGTGTAGCAAAGGTTATGCGACATTTTCTCATCATCAACACGATGCTCAAGGATAAAAATGCATTTTAATTACGTGTACGCAACTGCTGCACTGACTCAACAACAGGGGTAAATGCGTTACATAAAGTAACGCAACGCAACTACCTACTCAATAATAATAATAATAATAATTACTGCCGTTGCAACAAAAAAATATAGGTCCACAGGGGTAAAAATTGGTGTGAATTGTTCTCACAGGATTTTTACTATTTAGCCAACTTCAATCCCCCATTCATATACCCCATTCATATATGTTTAAGCTTCACCAAGCATTATTAGCATAATGCCAGTTTTATTAATGAAATCCGGTGAGATGGAGTGACCACTGGTATATTCCGCGGAAATCTTATATCGTGTCTCGTTGTGAAAGATTGTTGGCAGTAAATGGAGTACAATGCAAACAACTTAGACAGTACGGCATCACAATTCTCAATCTCAATCCATTATTATTTTCTTCCCCCGTGTGCAACTATGCAGCCCAGCTCTCGACGTGATTGCAATAGTAAACGCGAGGAAAGGCACAACAAGTGTGTGGGGTCTCTCAGATGCGCGCTATGCTATTTTCGCAGGTTGCAAATCTCTGCTGCTGCTCTGCTTGCAACGTATATTATATACTCCAACTTGAATGAATCATCTCGGCTCATCTCGTGTGTGTGTGTGTGTGCGTACACACATGTCCCTACTCCTCCGTACACACAAGTGGGGATACACTATATTTCGAAAAAAAAAATTATTAAAATTGTGTATATAGTTTAGCTGTGAAATCCTTCTCAAACAGCACGACCACGACAGTGTGTACTATGTATATCGACCATGTTCTTCTTCCTTTAGGCTTCCTCTACTCTCGTTCGTTCCTGATGAGTAAGTAGCACTAGAGGAGCAACGAGCAACAAAGGCTTTTGCCAAAAAGGAAACCGACAATGGTATGATGATCGACACAGGGAAAATGCATATATATATATATATCGACTATAATGCATGAGCTGCATGAACTACATGTCTACAGCAGAGAGCCTTAGAGCCCTCATAGTGTTCACGGCACGCAAAGGCAACCACCAAAAGTCCGTCTCGAAATCAGGATCACCTCCCATTAAACATTGGTTCGTGGACGAGAGCAGAGGACGCAGAGACACAAGATTCTGAGGAAGTAGTAGTTGTTGTTGCTTTTAAAACCGGGTACACTTCAATGGTCCCCTTGCAGTCGACTAATTTCCTTCCATTGTTCCATATAGGTATAATAGTCATTTGCATATTATATAGGAAAGAAAAGGTTCATTTCCTGTAGTAGTGCAGCGAGCAAACAGTGACGACTTGACTTTTGGTATTGTTGAGTTGACAAAGTTCACAACAAGTTGTGAAACGCATTAAACCACCACCGCCCGCCTTGCATTTCTGTGACTGACACTGACGCATTTCTCGTCTGTACAGACCTTAACCGGAAATTTCCCGGCTGGGATTTTGGTGTTTACCACACCACTCCTCGCAAATATTTTGACAGCGGCTGAACTGCTCGCGAAAAAATAAAAAATTGTTTGCACAAAGTGCATCCTCTTCTGGTCCAATAAGGATTTCTAGAGTGGAGCCAAACCATAGACGCGTCATTAAACTCTCCAAGTAAGACTAATTATGTGAACATTTTTTTTAAAACATTTTTTATATAACCCTAACCCTCTCTCTCACATTTTTGAAAACATGATCTTAGTCATGATCTAATCTGAAAAGATCGTTTCACACCCGACGACACACGTACGTTTCCCAAAACAAGCCACCATTGTTGGTATCAATATATAATATATACATATATGAAGATGTACTACTACTATTATTACATTAGAGATGTTACACAAAAGCTCGCAGATACCTTTTTTTTCTTCTTTAAAAGTACATAAAACTCGAGAACAAAGTGAGCTCACCCTTTACTTTGCAAAAAGCAGTTAACATCTTTCATTTTTTCTTTCAAGATTGGCCATCCCATCAAGAGCGCTTTGGACAGCGTAACAATACCAAAAGTGCAAGGTTGAATAATAGGAGAGATATATATAAAAAAAACTGATGAAAACAGTATTAATACGGAGTTATATATGTAGTAGTTTGTGACTTAGTGCCTGTAAAACAGAATTGAGCAGCAGATTTATAGTCATCGCGAAAAGTGTAGCGAGCGGAGAGTATTATTATTATAATATAAAAGTCATAAGCAACCTGTCCATTCCCATTTAGAGACCCTGATCTATTAGCATTTGCCTATTTTTGGGAAGGGAGCCGAAAGGGTCGACTAGGGACTAAAAGATTTAAACCAATTTTATATCGAGGTCTGCTGACTAAAACAAGAGAATTTAGATCGTTTGCTTAGTGTTTTTTAACGGTCAGAAGACGGTCATATCAAGCTGGTGGCTGATCAGATCTTATATTTTTTTTTTGAAACCTCTCAGATTGTGAGTCAGAAGTGAAGTAGCTTGACGAACTGAAAGTGCTTAAGCTCAAGTGGACTCTTTATAGTGTTTTTATTATTATTTCCACACACAAATAAAAAAGTTTGTCTTCGTGGACTTTTTTTTTCTTCTTGTCCTGCCAACTTGTTTATCTTTTGCCACAACACATTTGTCTAAAAAAAACTACAAGTTGGACGACTGCTGTGCGGAACTGAAGGGAAAATTGGACAATATGGTGACGAGGTGGGTGACCGGTGGAAGCAAAATGCTTGGTGTAGTNTACAAGTTGGACGACTGCTGTGCGGAACTGAAGGGAAAATTGGACAATATGGTGACGAGGTGGGTGACCGGTGGAAGCAAAATGCTTGGTGTTGTAGTCCTCCTCATCGGAGTCATACAAATAGGTAAGAAGATTTACATTTTTCAAGTTTATGACATTTGTTGTTGTTATATGAGAACCAAATCGGTATTCAAAACTCATGCTCATCGGGGCTCACAAGAAAAACAATGAAAACTCACGTTTTATTGATTCATGAAGAAAGATCGTGCGATATGGGAATCAAAATAAACTAAGCTGAGAGGGTCGGTCTGTGATATATGCGATATGATATGGGGAGACAGCCGACGCAAAACAGTTTGTAGGTAGCATAATATAATATCACAAAGCGCAAGCAAGCGGCTATTGCTAGAAGAGCTCCAAGCAAAAGCCGTATTTCACCCGAGTCAAAATGATAATTTATACAAGATTTGAAAATCCTAAAGAGCTTCACCTCTGACCGAAATCAACCTGAATACGTCAGCCATTACTACTTCTTTGTCAGTCTTGTGAATCATCAGAGACGAGAGCCTCACCATCACCACCACCGTCAGCATTTTGTAGACCCATATGCATCTTCTGACTTTTTCTGATTGTCCATTGCCCTATGGGATTGTTGTTCGTGCTTGAAGAAAATCAGGAAGATTCTTTTTTTTCCCCTAATCAGTGTGCAGCATCCCATGTGTGCAACAAGCAAACGAGGAGCTAGAAGGTGCATTTAATGCTCGACTTCAAAGATGTATTGTTATAGCCTTGACATTGGGATTGATCTTGTGTGTTGAAATCGTGTTATTGGAACGATTAAGCAATGCATCGCAAGACGAAGACGTGTAAATCTTGTTGTGCATGTTGCTACCTCGAAGTTCGAAGGGGATGACGACGACGATGATGTCGTGTGTGATGCACATTTTTTCATTTCACTTCTTTCATATGTATATATAAAACTTGATTCAGTCCGTGCGCTGCCGCTGTAACAGGATTAAATTGTGGTTTCATTCCCTACAATTCAATACAAGAAGGCATTCTGCTCACAACTCCGAAAATCCACATATGCAAAGGGTAATAACCATTGACCACGTAGGTCATCGTTTTCAATTTCGCCAACACAAAAAACGAAACGACCATGTTTTCTTCTTGAGAGGAGAGGAGAGACGTCTGTCAAAAATGTGCTTTGTCCATTTTCACTGGGTGCACGTGTCAGTGGTCTACTTTTTAGGGAAGAAGATGAGCTCTCTCATCTCAGCTCATCTAAAATGGCTTATATAGGATTTTATATTCATTCATGTTAACCTGGAACCCATATGCCATTATGCCATATAAGTCTACTCACAACATTTTTTAATCTTATTCAAATCTCTCTCTCTGATTATGCGTGAGCTCTAAAACCTGGATTACGCGTATGATTTGGGTAGAAATCAAAGTGGCAATCTTTTTAAAATTGCTTTCTGGGCGTGTTCAGCGTACTCATGCGTGCGTCAAAAATCACCGCTCTCGAATGTCAGCTCACGTAAACATAATTACGCACGAAAGTGCTGCCAAAATGGAAATTATCGGTAGAAATCCTCAAAGCCTCTCATCTTCTCACAGGAACACGTTGCATTTTACTTTACACAAAGTCCATATATAAGTATATATTTTCTTTGATTACCTGATTACCCTCTAGTACAAGTCCATTCATTCCCATCATGCGTAAAAAGCGTACATAACAATAAATTCATAAAGAGTTGCAAAAACGGATTTATTTTTTCCTAAAGACTACGTTTTGGCAGTAACCTTCCCTTTTTTCGACTAGGTATTTTATTTTATATCTATAATTTTGAATTCAACATCTCATCGACTTACGGTTAGAGCCAGAATTTAAAGTATAATTTTTATTGGAGCTGGGCCAAGGTAAACACACAAAACAGAAGCGCAATATATGATGGACAGGGGCACACACACGGGGCGAATTTTCAAATTCATCAAACGATTAGGATGAAATTTGGATTGGAAAGTGAAAATAAATGTCAAATGAAGTTGACGAGATTGCTTCCTTTACGCATGTCTAGTCCCTCCTATAAAGCTCCCCAGTTGATGATATACCATATCATTCAGAAAAGTGTAATGATATGGATGCGAAACGACGACGTGCCCCAGACGGGGAAGCCACACACAATTTGATTCAGGTCTGACTAAACATTAGATGAAAAATGAGTAGCGTGGTGGTGGTGGTAATAATGCACCTTGTTTCAATTATATCTCTCTACCATCGATAACATCCGTATGGAATACTAATTAAGTGAAATATATATGCATATAAGTTCCCACATTGTAGTTTTTTATTACGGATTTTTATGAAAAAAAAAAATAAAAAATTGTGCACAATGATTACAAAGAAGTTCGTCCACATTAGAGTAGAGCTTCTGTGAGCAGGTAAGCACACAGGTGGGACCGTCGGTTGGTCGAAATTTCACTCTTTTGTGTCTACCATATAGATATTCTCTTTTCTCATCACACACATTCTTACTAGAGGTGTTTGATGATGATATCAATCAAGTTTCCATTTTACAATCTTATTATTATATTATATTATATTATATACAGCCCAGCTCGGTCGGTTGTATTTGAATTGTAGATTTTTATTCCGTTTCTCTCGTGTGAATGAATCGACAGTGTGTTTGTGTACTCACTGATGATGAGCATAGAGCACTCTATAAATCAAGGGAATTAGGCATGGTGTTTGTGAAAACCCTCACACAAGTCTCATAATTTATTACAGGTAGTTTATTAGCTTGATCGATTTGATTCAAGATAATATCATCCCATCCCATATCGGCAGATATCTGTATCACCACCACACATCACACCATACCACCACCTCCTCCTCCACCACCACACAGCGTGTAAGTGAGAAATTGTGAGGAAAGTGAGAAACACAAAGGAAACCAGTGACATTGACACACGATATTATGAATATTCATCTCACGAGTGCAATTTGCAATGCGGCATGCATGGGGCGTATTTTAATAATTCTGCACCAAAGTCATTATCAATTCTATTGATGGTAACTGCAGTCTGCTGCCACTTTAATTGTGTGCATTTAATGGGTTGATGGGTTGCGGTGAAATTAAAAAATACTTTTCCTTCCAGAATGAAAGTGTAGTACAACTATTTGCATATAACGAACTACTCGCTCACAGTCATTACATTTCACACACAAACACAATGTAAAAATCCCCTTTGTAACTGTTGGCATCAACTGGGACAATCTCGAATAAACTGGTAAATTGTCGACAAAAAAAGTTTCGCTTTGTACAATACATACACTACATCATAATATCACCGTGTAGATTTTCGATGGGACTCTCTGTCGCACGACAAAAGTGAGCAATAACAATACAGTACAACGCGACAAATGGCTGGTGTCATCCCCATATTTGGGAGGAGACGATGTGTTTCGAGATAGAAATTCACATTTGTTATTTCATTATCGCAAAAAAAGAACATTGGTTTGTGTGTTGTATGCAATGTCGAGATTGATATGTGAGCTAGTCATTAATCTTTCTTATTTTTCACGGGGAGCTCCTCCTCGTCTTCATATTTAGTTTTGTGTTGGTTTAAGAGAAGAACTTTCTGTGACTGACTACTGCTATTTTTTTCTCTTTGGGAATTACTACGGATTTTTAAAAAAACATTATATATTTGTTGTGCAAAGCGAATGCACTTACAGTCTCATTTGTCAGTTGCATATATATCGTTTTGGTCCTAGAAAAAAAAATGATGGGGAAACGAACGTGGCCGTGGCATGCACTTCCTTTTTTAAATTCCTGTTATATTCCTGCCTGAAATTAGCACTCGCGCATTCCAACCAAATCACTTAAATGACGGTGATGCATCTTGCTTGCATTTTTTTTATAGAAAAAAGGTGTGAATTCAAACCTGTAATGACTTTATGATTGTTATTATTAAATGTAAAAGTAAGCACATGGCTGAGTGCTGCTGCGAAATGGAGGAAAAATTGGTACGCGTACGCCAAAAGCAATTCTCTCTACGTTTTTCATTTATGAAAACCTATGCTTTCCGGTATTCCGGTCAAGTAAAACGTGGCGTTTGCTCGCTTGCCATCATCATCACCGCAAAACACCAGGTTGAAAAAGACGAATTTGTTTTTTGCTGTTATAACTTGTCTTATTGCCTCTTGATTTCTGATTCCTTCCTCCAAGGAACAAAATATGATTTTTTGGGAAAATTTGCAACGTGAGACTACTCATTTTTGCCAGAGGATGATGAAGATGGTGATGATGATGATGCTACTATATTGCTGATAATGTGGTGGTTGGTTGGTGTGTGTGTAATGTAAAGGTAGTGTTATTTTATGTACGTGTGTACTTTCGTGTACCAGCAAAGAGGTGGTGATTACAGTCTGCGTGGTTAAAAAGACAGGCTAATGTTATGTATCACAGAGAGAGAGAGAGAGAGAGAACACAACACAACTACTTTTGGAGTATCCATTTTTCACGACTAATAGAATGTTTATTACATCCAATATATAAGGATAATAATATGAATTCCCGTATAAAAAAATTTATAGGTATTTTAGGCACGTAAGTATGTATGGTTTGGCATGCAGGCTGCATTGCATGTGATAATGATTGTGATGCGAACGTTGAATGCACTCACACTTGCATGATGAGATGATACTGTTGTTTTTTGCTTGCACTTCTTTAAGCAATAACAATAATAACAATACCATGCTTGACCTGCTTTTTACCGACATGTAAAACGTGTTTGAACCCAAGCTTCATATATATGAGCTGAGAAGCTGAAGCTTGATCAACCGTCTTTTTCAAAAGAGATTTTTTTCTTCTCTTCTGCTGAGCGAGCTGCGATTTTTTTTAGCAAAAATCGGTAGAAGAGCAATAGGGCAGTATAAACAAATAGAAGGAGGTATATCTTGTCGGAGATGCGAGATTTGTTTTTAAAAAAGTATTTAATTCATTCACTAGCGAAAAATTTGTTAAAACGGAAGCCGCCGTTTTTTATATAAAGCAAAAGTTATGTATTACAGGTAAAACCTGGTTTTAATAATGAAAGTATACTAAAGACACCGGGATTATTTTATTTTATTGATGGCATTGGCATGCATGTATGCATGGCAAGCTATTAGTCGACCAGAGAACAAGGGAAATCTTATATATGCAGTTAAAACTGGGATATGATGATATATCCCACCTCATTTTAATTTTTTTCAATTACCTTGTCTGTCATTGCTGTGCAAGAGAGCTAACCAGTTGGTTTATTACAGAACCACCAAACTTGTAACATTTCCTGTATTTTACGTATATAAACAGTGGGTTATTAAAATGTTCGAGTACGCTGTACAAGCCAGCCGTTGTTGACAAGTGTAAGTAATCCATTAAACAAACTTTTTTTTATACCATGTTCTCTGCCGCGCACTCATGAGCTACTGAACTAGTCTTGAAAACGGGCAAACAATGTGGTATATACGCGATATATATCTGCCCCCTTGCTGCATTTGAAAACAACAGTGAAAATTATCCCACTTTGAGACTTTCGTCGTACGACACACAAGTTGTTAGTTACTATACTACCTAAAAAATGCTACTGCTTAAATACACCTGTGCTGCACTTTATATATTATACCTATCGAGATTTGAATTTCATATTATAGTTCTGATTTTCCGTCTGATTGATTACTCAAAAGTGCCCATGGGTAAGGAACGTAAGTATAAGATATTTAGGCCTGCAGCACACAAGGAAATTTAAGACCGGCTTCTTGAATTTTTTTTTATTGGGCTAGCTACCGAGCATAAATCACTTGTGGACTTTTAGCGAAAGGGATTGCAATTTAGATGTGACTAGAATGATTAAAGATGTGTGAGCAGACAAGAGGATGATGTTTCTTTTCAAAGGAATCCACTTGGTGTTGGTGTAGGGCGAGGTAGAAGCATGTAATAAGGGGATGTATGGGCTCATCTAATTAAATTCAATTATTTTAATGAAAAGGAATAACAAACGCGGTGGCCGTCACAAACGGCGGGTATTGACTTTAGGAATGAAGATTGAGCGAAGATTGATGGGGTTGAAAAAGTTTATGAAGGAGGGATAGTAAGTAAATAGGGATTCAAGTGGATTCACTTTTCAAAGAAAATGGTCAAATTGGAATGGGAATATTATTATGACCTTGCATGAAGGTTTGCATATTTTGGTACACCTTTGCATTTTTTCCTTGCTGTCCGATCTGTTAACCATAAAGTTTTCCATATTTTAAAACTGTTTGATATTGGCGTTAAAGTAACCTTTTAAACTCCAACAAAATCACGCATTTTCTTCCTGTTATTAAACAAACCCAACCAACATTCTCTTGAAAATGTACCTCCATTTCATCAAATTTCATCCATCAAGTAGGTATTTATCGATTATTACAACCAACCCCTAAAAATGTTCCTCGGCTCACTCCACATCTTTATTTTTCCAAGAACCGTCATTAGAGAAACGTCATGAACTCATTTCCCCATCAAATTAGACTTATTGACATCCCATGCTCAATGGTTGCTACAAATAAGCAATTTTCCAACTGTAAACAGTACAAAATCATCATCAGTACCTGTAGGTACTCGTCGTACGAATTAATTCGCCTCAATTCAAACAGTTTATCCTCTCTCTCTCTCTCTCTCTCTCTCTAGTTTTCTAAAGGTTATACGGATAAGGAATCAGGTTTCACCCGAGTTGCAATTCCACATTAATTTTCGCATGTATGCCAAATGACAGCAGCCACATTGTTAAACGCTATTTTTTTCGTCAGACTTCTCTTTTCACAATCTATTCTGGCTAGACTAGACACTCATACATTATCTAGGACCTCCTGCAGAGTTGGTCATCTCATTGAAGATTCCTGGTTAGCCATGCACCTCCACCACCACCACCTCGTCTCTTGCGTTGCGTTGTGCAAATAGGTAATGGAGATTTCATATCAGCAATTTTAAACTACATATAATCATAATTGCACAGCTCTTCTATTTCACAGGTAATGAATCATTTTTTACATGAGATCCCCGACGCACATGCACACACCTGCACCTGCATCAGGATCATTCAATTAGTGATGGATTCACGGGGTCTTGACTTTGCCCATTTGAGAGAGAGAGAGAGAGAGAAATATATACAAAAAAAACATTGTTATGCAAACTGACACCTATTTTCGCACACATCTCGCTAAAAAATATACATACTGTATGACTGTGAGACTGAATATAACCTTAAAAGTTTGCTTCACGAGCAGCATATAATATTGTTTAACTGGACGGAACTGTTTTTATATATATTCAATGGCCGATATATTTGCTCACTGCACCGGCATCAATTGACTGACATCCCCAAAAGGAAGAGTACCGTTAGTGCAGAATTTTTTTTCAAAAATTCCTTTTACACATACCCCTCCGCTGTAACATTATACGAGGAGCAGAGCTATACTACTACCCTTTGCTGCCAGCTCGTCGTAAATCGTAATGCATTACGAGCGTAATTGTATTGACTTAACAAAAGTGATTGATTGATTGAGTGTATACAGTGACGGGGAAAAATCGAGGGTATCATGAATGCAATTCTCTGTGAATATGTATATTTATATGCAGAAAAATATCTCTCGCTGAATGAATGTTATAGCTGTTTTTTCCTCAAATTACTCATTCGCTTCGCCTAGTTTTAGTTATCGTCTTGTCATCATGAGTTGTCATTTACATGTCCCAAAGAGGAAAAAAGTTTTCATGTTCACTGTTGATTTAGCCCTTTAGGGTGGTCCATTCTATTGTGAGATGTTTGGGATGATCAATAAGTAAGTGGTGTATAAAAAGGGGCACACTAGTTGCCGAGGAGTATATAGCATACACATGCATGCATGCATGCACGCATGCATCTCCTTTTTTGTGCAGCCTGTTGCCCCGTTGCCGTTAAGTATCTTCACGTTCGAGTTGTTACAATTTGCAACTTTCGGCGTGACATTGATTTCCCAAAGGGATCTGTATTGAGTTATTTAATCACGACGACACGACGACGACGACGACTAGATTCCAGGTTGCTTTCTTTCAGACAGTTTTTCAGAGTGGGCAAACATGTGTCATGCGGGATGATGAGGAGATGGTATGGTGTGTGTAGACATGCTCGTCTCGATAGTTTTTTTGTGATTTTAGCCCAATTTTTTTGTCTCTATATTTGGGCATGCCACGCGCGCATAGCCAAAGTTGGGACATGGTGGTTTTGTAATCATCGTAAAAAGTGGCAAATGGAACATCTCTAATTACTCTCTCTGTATAAGTAACTATACTTCTGCAAAGACGCGTAATTGTCGATCTGTCTTTATATATAATAACAGGTAATATTTATTTAATGTTAACGGCGTCATATCACAACGTACTTCCACAATATTATTCCATCCCGATCAACCTAATTTCTTTCCGAAATAATATGTAATAACAGCAAAGCGTGATGCTCAAACACCCATTTGTTTTGGTGTTTTGTCATCCCTGCTTCCGCAACATGGCCCAAAAAGTCAACCGCGTTTTTATGGGCTAGTCATGACTGCCAGCCGATATAATATGCACCAAAACCAAAATATTATATGTTGCATGATTCAGGCAAAACCCATAATGATAATAGATATAGACAGGGATGCACCCAAAAATCATCATCATCGGATCTACCCAGATCATTTTTTTTACGAGAGGGGAAAAGGCGTCTTAATACTTTTTTCATGCGCAGACTCTGTGTGATTATATATTATGTTATCAGCTTTGAACTAGAAAAGCTGAAAGCAAATGGGAATAAACTGGGCACACTTATTTAGCAAACTCACATCAGATCAGCCAGCCTTTTTTCATTCTTTTACAACACAAATTATGAATTTGCGTGCACCACCTCATTTGATCAAGCAAGAAGATGATGGGCTGCATTAGATGCAGTCATAAAATGCATTTCTTGATTATATCAAAGGGGAGCTCGGAGCTCCTACGATCGGTAGTAGGATGCAACTGTGCACTGGCTATAATTGAGGAGAATGCGAATCCCTGTTCATGATTTATGATTCTCATTAACCAATCTTCCTGCTAAGCATAATATGTATAATATATAAAAGTCTAATATGATTTCTTATTGTAGTCTTAATTATTTCAAAGGAACTCCCCGAGTGAATGCGAGTTACAAACCTTTTTTTCTTCTCTTCTCTCCCTTTTCAGGTTACCATCCAGTAGCTGGTAATGATGCCGCATGTCCCCGTTCTTGTCCCAAGGTCAGTGAACCAGTATGTGCGTCGGATGGCGTTATCTATGCCAATGACTGTGAAATGCGGAGACGCACTTGTGGAAGAGGTAAGGCGAAATATTGTTATACACTTACCTCTACTTCTTCTCGTTTTATTAAAAATATATAAATGCCCAACCTGAATTATTCCGTATTTTTATGCCCTCCTGCCCAACTGACAAATTGATTCGATGATGTAGTCCGCCCGCCTCTCTGCCTTTTGGTCCTTTTTCAATTAGCGTCCAATGTATTTTTCAACCACAGCCACCTCATCAATTGAGCTGCGAGGCATCCCGCGGTCAATTTGCATTCCATTAATTACCCCTCCTCTCATGCCCTGTTGATCCCGGTTGAATAGGAGAAGTTGTCTGAAATTGATTTCTTCTTAATATCGAGACGACATCACAAAAGCAAATACTGATTTTCTCTTTTTATCTTATCCACCACCACCAGAGCCCGACTGAAACAGGATAGTTATTATTGATTTGCAAAAAAGCAAGCATTTCCCCCCCCCCTTCTAGCTTCTCAAAGAAAAATAGCCTTCTAATGAAATTTATCGAAGAGCTAGTGGCCATTTGAATATGTAATGAGTGTGATTCAAATTTTTAAAAAGTAATTGAGGCCAATTCATTTTGTAACTTAAAAGCCCAGAAACGAAGTGCACTCCGTCAGATGAGATACGGCATATTTCAAACAAAAAAATTAGTATATATATGCCTTCTTTATCCCCTTTTTTAACAATATGATTTGATATGGCTGAACAAAAAAAATTTTTTTTCTTCTTCTTTTGGTTGTTTTTCTTGTGCAGGTGTGACTTCAGTAAATCTTGAGCTTTGCACTAGGATAAGTGGCTCACGCTGTGATAATAAATGCAACAATGAGTTCGACCCTGTTTGCGCCTCTGATGGACGGACATACCTGAACAAGTGCATTCTTCAGGTTGAGGTTTGCATGTAAGTCCAATAAAAGTGCCCACTTTTTCCCGTTTTGTTTCAAGACGATGTATGTATACGTGTTGTTTTCTTTTTGCTTGTTTTACACTTTGGAGATAATAATCATCACTTTTTTCTAGTTTGGAACGTCACTTTGCCTCCTTTACTTTATACGAATAGATATAGGTATCGTGACGAATTTATTTTTTGTACCGACATTTTTCCCCTTTTTTATCCATTAGAAAATCATATGACACACTTTACAGTGGCTCTCGTCGTATAAGGCCAAGATTAGATAGGAACTCCATAAAAAACGAAAACCGGAAAGCGATTCGAGATAATCGCTTTATAAAAATGTAATCGCTGTAGTAGTAGCTTACGCAATAAACCGAAGGAGCGAGTTAAGCAGCTGAAAGGGCTGACCACTAAAAAAGGGAATTTTTTTTTCTTCTCTGTGGTCGCCTAAAAATTGTTAGGAAAACCTGCTTAGATCTTGACAAAAGCTTTGAAAAAATGTGTTTTATTGGGTAAAAGCCTTGTAAACCCAGTAAAACAATTTTTTCTCACAAAACAGTCATCAGCACTGACACTGACTGCCATTTTTCTGCCTACTCCTATTGTTTGATGAAATAAATGTTTTGGGAGAAGTGTACAGGCAGGTAAAGATCACAATTTTATAATGTTGCATTTTAAGAAGGGGAAAACAAGTGGTAATGAAAGTCACCTGGTACAAGCATTATTATTACTATTACTATTACCCATTGTTGTGCATGTTTTAATAGTCGGTGCCCATATTTTGAAGGAAATGGTTTGGGTGACAATCTCTCCCCACTTTAGTCTGCCCAGCAGAGTCCATTAGTCTCAAGGAAAATCCTGTTTTCCCCCATTTGAAAATGTGTGTACCTTGTTATAAATGCATGTTCTTTTGCTCTTACTCTTCTTGGTGTAAATCAATATCAGCTCTAGGGATCAGGTGAGTTGTTATTATTATTTTGCGAAAAAGGAGTGGATATGGATGGATGAGTGCAGAAGAGGATCAAGAGCATGTCATTTTGTAGACTGCGACATTAAATCATTGTTCACCCGTCAACACCTTTTTTCTACTTGGCCTGTTGACCACTTAATTCTCTTTCAAAAATATATGTATGTATATGTATTCTAGGAGGCTATTGGTATTAGATCAAGGATCAAGTATTGATTCTTTTTTTTTCTTCCCAGAAAAAAAACAAGAGCTATTAAGGATATAATATATACTGTACCATACAATTACGTCTTATATACTTTATATGGCATCTTGAACCAAAAGGGACATGTTGCTGCCACGCGTACTGTACTTGACCGTTGTAAATAATGACGGAATTGGAGAGATATCGATTTGATTCCTTTTTTTGCTGAGGAGACGAGAAGAGAGAAAAAAAAACGTTGATGTTATGTGAGAAAGGAAAGTGGATGAATGAGAAGGAAACTGGATTAGTTTAGTTAGAGTACTCTTAAGAATTCAATCCCAACCTGTCATTAAAGAATGCGCGAGTTTGTTGGATTATTATGAATGAATTCGCTTTCTGCCATGCTCACAGCCATATTTCGCTATATTGTGTTATCACGTGTTTGGAGAGATGAGCACGTACAGACGGACAGACGCGGAGATAATAATGATATAGGCAGTCAAAAACATTTTAATGTAAAGGTTGTATACCTATTAGTCATCTCTCCTCTACCTCTTTTGCGATGAGCTCTAAAGGATGTGATGTGGACGTGGATTGAGGTAGTTGGCAAATTGCAATCGGAAAATATTATTTGCGTCACAATGGCATATATGTATATATTGACGAGCGTTCCCCTCCTCTCACGACATGTAGTATTCTTGATTAAAGGAGAAGGAAGAGACGGACTAAATTGTGTATGCACACTTGATCTCATCATCATATCTTCATCCCTTTACATACCTACGTCTTTGTCTCTCGGAAAAGGAGAGAGGGAAGCGTGTGCAGCGCTTTCCCATCACAAAACAAAAAAAAACTGCCATATTTCATCCTTTACAAATCCATAATTTAATTATAAGCATTAGCCAAAGAATGCAAATTGTCCGAACGAACATGCAAAATATAATCATTGGTAATAACACACTAATGGAGGGTTTCACAAGGAAAATCTCACTCTGGATGGCATGCATGCATGCATCAAGTACATACATGATGATTCTGCCTGTGACTAACACGAAAATATTCGAATTTTCACTCGTCGACGACGCGACGCGACGCGGCGGTGAACCCTCTTGACAATTTTCCCCCCTCTTAAATTGTTGTAGCTTGTAATACATAATAATGTTGTTGATATTGTTGAAATATTGTTTAGGAGGGGAATCTACATGGCGCACAGTGGACCTTGCATGAATACCACAGCCTCACGCGAGAATTGCCCGTTGAGTTGCAAATACGCACCAAAAGACGGCCCAATCTGTGGATCCGATGGGAATGTGTATAAATCAACTTGTGAAATGAAGTTTAAAACTTGTGGGTACGTATATTATTCTATTCTTCTGTCCTCCTCCTATATCCTCTTTCATAATATCACATCATGAATGAACGAACGAACGAGAAGAGCCAAGGAGGAATATGAGTTATAACTATTTTTCTGGGGATAAAAAGTGTCATTTACGGTTTTGGGGGATTGTTATCCGAGAGAGATGAGAATGGGAAGATATCCTGTGGATGAGGATGATTGGTTGAGATGAACCTTTTTTTCAAAGAAAAAAAAATGTACAGTTTTTCTCAACTCCTGACTGACTGACTTAGTGAAGGAAAAAAAATGGTTTTAAATGGTGTATATATATTTTTGCATTTTGCAGCCAAGGAGTGGTTCGTACTTCCCTGAAACGGTGTCAGACCACAAAACATTGTGGTGATTCGTGTTGGAGGATCTCTAAACCAACTTGTGGCTCGGATGGTCGGTTATACCATAATGGGTGTGCGATGAAAATGAAAAACTGTGGGTGAGTGCTACTGTTATAGTCTGAAAAGAAGAAGAAGAAGGAGAGAAGAAAAAAACTCATTGAGCTGCATAATAGATGTTGACGCACGCGAAAAAAACACAAATCTTTTTGTGTAACATTGGAAAAGTGCAATGCTGCACCTGTTATGCAGGTCGTGAGCTTTTATAGTTAGTATTTTTTTCTCATGATGAAAAACTATTTTAGCAACAGTTTCTAATTCTAATGGTGGTGGCAACGATGGTGGTGGTGGGCTGATACAAATGGAAAAACGTAATTGCAATTTCAATTATTTACTTTCTCAAAAACTAAATGGGCAAGTTGTAAAGTAAACTCCACGCGAAAATTAAATTAGTTATACATGAACCCTGCACGAACGTTAGTTTTGATGAAAGTTGACCTTGAACTTGGAATTTGAGCTTGTAAGCTCTTCCTCCTCACTTCACACGACGATCGACGATATAGTTGATCATGTTGCAATTATGTACACACTTGATTTTGAAGAAGAAAAAAACTGGCAACAAGATCTCATCATCGCGATCATCAAAAACGTTTATTTTTCTCTCTCGTACGCATCCTTTTGTTTCACACTAAATGCTTAATTACTTTCTCCTTTTATGGGCGACGCTAATGTGGCAGTTTGACCGTTTCGGCATAATTTGTGGTGACAGGGCCCACAGCTTGGAATTTTTATTGGTGTCGAGTGTCCAACTTTGGCAGGGGCTTCTCAGAATTATCATTTGACTAATTAGCGGAAGACAATAATTGTTTCTGATTAAACGAGCTCGGTGGACGTGGATATTTATGACTATTTATATTCCCCATGTAGCAAACACGTTTTCGAAGTGCCCATCTCCCACTGCGTGCGCGACAGACGAGCAGAAAATGGCTGTCCTAAATCAACGACATGTGAAAGTGAGTCGTTGTCACCTGTCTGCGGCTCTGATGGCCTGCTCTACGACAACGAGTGCGAGCTTCGACTTATGAACTGCGGGTAAGAGAGTTAAAAAGATGATGATGATGAGAAATATTTTTATTATTTATATAGCGCCAAAGATGCATAATATATTATAATCCTTTTGCGTCAATCATGCTGATGACATTTTTGAAATGTGATTGACTTTGACTCTTATTCACTTCACACAGACCTACACAAAAGTACAAAGTGAATCAAGTGTCGTACGACAAGTGCCGCGAGAAGGACACCAAGTGCAAAATCATTCGGTGTGGAGACAATTACGATCCGGTTTGTGGTACGGACGGGAAGACTTATGTGAACTGGTGCACCCTTCAAATTTCCACATGCAGGTATATTAAATGCAAAAAAATTAAACATAAATACAAAGTTGACACTTTGTGAAAAAAAGCAGCCACAAGTTGCAAACCACGAAACGAACCGCGACCCCCCTTTCTGTTCATTGTCTACTGTCTTGTCTGTCCCACTGAACGTGTTCAAACACATGATGAAATAATTTGAAAAAAAACTTTGCAAGAATACTTAATGAGATGAATACATCATCATCCTCCTCCTCTTCACTCTCATAAAGCACACAAAACTGGGCTCCTGCTGAGCCCAAATTGCAGGTAGTAAATGGGAAAAAGTTGAGCTGTTGAAAATAGAAAATAAGATAATATTGCCACCTGCGAAGTTTTCCCCTGTAGGCATTTTTCCACTGTGTTGATATGACTAAACAACAACAAGTCAAAGAGAGGAAAAAAAGAATTTGTGTGTGTGTGAACAAGTGAGATTCGCCACTTTTAGTTTATGATCGGCAAGGGCATAATAAGAGAAAAAAGAGATGACGAGATATTAACAAGATGTAGTATTATTACAAAAATTTGTATAGACATGCCCAAGTGCTAATTTGTTAGTCGTGTCCGAGGATTTAGGAATCATAATGAGGCTGTCGGAGCAAAGCAGCAACAAAAAAATCAGCAGACATTTTAGCTACCTATCAGTCATCAACGTAAACACGAGATTATCATTATCCCTTCAAGTTGAATGGCTACTTAATGCTCACTTTCAAACCTTTAAAAAAATAGATACCGACACAAGCGCAAAAAATAGCATAATGTCTGAGAAAAAGAAAAAACTGCCAATTCGGATGTTTTTGTAGACCGTAGACCACAAAACGCTCACTCACAATCAGTTTTAAAAGGAGTCTCGTGAGCCATAATGGATTACAAATTGGTTTTAATTTTTCGCCTTCTTCTTCTTCTTCTTCTTC
>JAANSN010003398.1:0-18758 GCA_036850665.1 Dicranocentrus wangi | reverse complement strand
AACTCAAAGTTAAGTTGTCTGATTAGCTTGTTAGTGTGTTCATCAGCGTTCCTCAGTTACAGAGTGGATGCAAAACCTGCAAATGGTAAGAGATTAAACCTACCGTTTTATTTTGCTTTCTTGTCGTGATCTATAAAAATTAAGAGAGTGAGTCCCGATTGCTTTTTCCCTTCGCCCACAGTTACAAATTGTACATGTTTATTTCCAGTTTCCCCGGTGGTAGAAGCAATTGCCAAGACCGTTCAACCATCACAGCCCACTCAGCCCCGTTCCGCGGAGGGTTCAGGAAGGAAAGTGTTGACAACGTGGAACGAAGATGGTAGTTGGCAGGCCTCCGCTCGACTTCCGACGTCGTCTCAATCAGGAGGGAATGATCACAGCAGGTATAAAATCCGTCGAGATGGTAGTTTGTCCCTGGCATTACAAATTCCAAAGCCTCATCTCCTCTCTAGCAATAGTAATTACAATAATCAAGGGCTATTTCGTGATGAGCTCACGTCTCCCTCAAATTTTAATCCTAATTGGGCACGTGACTCAAAGATAAACGTTCAGCACCCAGGTAGCGGTACTTCTAGCATTGGTAGCGCACGGCATTTCTCACCCGCAGAGCTTAGGTCATTTTCAGTAGTAATATCAGACGTAGATGTAACGGGTAATTATGATAACAAAGCAGGGGAGGGTAATAATCATCAAGACTCATATTCGCAAGCTGGGGTTTCCAGCTACCACTTAAAGTCAAATAGCATACATCGCATGAACGCTTCCTGGAAGCTGAAACCTGGCCATGCGGCCCCGACATCGTCAGACCTGTTAGAGTTTCTCTCGTACTTTGCAAACGGGGATAGAACGACCCGCTCAGAAACGTTATCTCAGCAGCAACAGCAACATCCTGAACAGCTTCAGAAACCTCTAAGAAAGATACTTGGACAGCATGGCGGTGACCAAGTTGAAGATGATGAGGATGACGACAACAAACAACCATTTTTAACTTGGTCAGAGTCATCACGGAACATCCCCCTGAGCAGTTCCACTGAAGTGGTTTACAAAGCCGACTCATTCCCGGTTATTGATGCCACTGCTGCTGCCAGTAATGATGATGCAATTACGGGAGACTCTCAAGTGAACAAGACACTAATGTTAGGCGCTTCAATGGGCTCCCCGAGTCCTACTGAAGCTACTTTTACTGCTGACACAGAAAATGACAAGAGTGGTAGTAGCAGCAACAGCAACGAGGCAAAAATCGTGTTGCACGAACTAATTTCCACATTAGAGAAGCTCAATGAGAATGTTGATGAAAAGGATAAGTCTTCAGTGGATATTGAAAAATCAAGTGCAAATCAAAGCAAAAATACTTCATCAATTGAGGAAGAGGGCACTCGCACTGCATCGTCGTATACACATGCACATCCTTGGCTGCAGCAGCAACCGACAGAATTAGACCAAAGAGGGATGACTGTGAGTGCCGAATCGGAAAATAAGCATCAGGTTGAACAACAGGTGGACGGGGAAATGACAGAACCACAGTCAGAAAAAGGTGATGTATTCGTGAACGATGATGCAGCAGATTTCGGCAGCAATACTAATACAACACATAACTCCACATCCTTCACTCCTGAGCATACATTAGCCGTAGACGGAAAGAGAAGTGCTAAATCAGCATTTTTTCAATCAAAGACAAAGTCAACAACGTCTACAAATAGGACTGGTAGGAATAATGCTAATAATAATGCAACAAGCACGAATACTACCACTTCTTTAGAGTCAGGGGATTCAAAGCAGCAAAGAATGAAAATTACAGATCCTCAACAAACAGCCTCAGACTTGAAAAAGCTCATGTCCTTAATACTCAAGTCAGATGGGAATAGAAACGGTGGCGGCGGAGGAGGTGGTGGCGGTGAAACTAAAAGTGGCACACAAGTTGTGAATATTGTTATCACGCCGAATCAAGATGCATCCTCACCAACTGCTGCAAGTCTAGCCCCACAGCAGAAAAATAATCCGCAAAAGATAGTTTTCCTCAAAACTCCGCAGGTGAAACAAATGTTGGATATTGCATTGTCAGATCCGGCGGTCAGTTCGGCTGCTCAGAAAATCGCAGCTGCTCTTGAAACTAACCCATTTCCCAATCCAATCCCGACCAATATTGATCACACTTACAATAGCATGCCGAGTTACATGATGAGCCATCGGGTTACACAGAAACCTGTAATGAGTAATCATAATAACCATCAATTTGCCACACTTGACGAAGACGCTGCGCACTCGAATTCCTTACACAATAATGAGTATGACATTGACAATGAGGAGGTTAATGTTCCATCTACCCCAGACGGATTTCCGTTAACAGGAACAGGATTTCTCAATTTGCATCATCCCAATTTACAGTTTCACCAAGCACTGCACCACCTCGTTGTAAATGGCACGACTCCCACAACCATCAATGCCACAACAAAAACCAACATTATCAACATTTTTGTGATAAACTTTAAGGAAAACAATCACGAGGGCGCAGGTGGCTCTCAGGCAAACAACCAAAGTCCGTTTAAAATCAATATAAAACCGCAATCTCTGCAAAAACCCAAGCTGCCCTTTCCAATAACTATTAAACCCCTCTTGATTGAATCCGTCACTCCATCAGCGGACGCATCCTATTTTTTCAATAACAAAATGGGTCTTGCGGCAGCGGCAGCCGTGGCAGCTGCGTCTAATACCAATCTAAATAGTGATAATATTAAGACAGAAGGAGGTGGTGGTGCATCATCCGAGAAAAATTATGAACCAAATAAGAATTTAGATGCGCTTAGCACGGCTCATTTTGGCTTGTCAAATTCTGACAAGATTAACATTTTTGATCTTCTTCCTGGCGATATTGGGACCGTTACTGCGGTTCAATATGCCCCTGGTGTTGGTACCGACGAGAAGGATTATTTTCCCCAGCACAATCCTCATCGAAGCAACCAAACAATATCACCAATAATAGCTGACAACAGCAATTCCAACAATAACAATAAACTAAGCACTTTCAAGCCTGCAACAATGGCGTACGGTGATTACTTTGCGGATTTTCTCCCCGATCGCGGCAGGGATCCCCCCAGGAATGAGAAGAAGCCTCAGGAAAGTGAGAACATAAACGAACCTGACATCTTGTCTATATTATCATCGTCAAGAAAACCTGTAACACCATCATCGACAATGGCACCGGGCTCCACTCTCCCCCCATCGCTGGCCCATCTAGAGTGGATTTTCAAGAATCAACCACCACCAAAACCTCAAATCCCGCAAACAACGATACTCAAAAGAAAGGGAACACCTGCATTTTCAGGATTGGCAAGCGGGGAAGATGACTCCATGATGGAACAAGAGGAAACCAGTAATTCTCCCTTTCATCACGGTAGCACCACTCAAGAGTTGGTGGAGTATCTACTCAGATTGCAGAACGTAACAAGGCCAAGTGACTCAAATGCCCTAGAAAGTTTCCTAGAGCTTAAGGTAAATACTAGTCGTGGCTCTACAAACAATTCAAACGAGTCCTACTCTCATTTTTTTCCCCATTCCCACAATACATCCGAGTCATCCTCTGACGAGCATACGGTGATTGAGTACACAACTAAGCCACCCGCGTTTTGGAAATTTGGCTCGAAAATTCCATTAGGAGGCTTTCATAATGCTGAAGAGGCACTAAACAACCGCCTGAGAAAGCTTCTCACAGCGTTTGGTTACAGCGCACTGCCAACAATCGCAGCAGGGGCGGCTGCAACGTGGCCGTATTGGGTTCCCTTGGTGGCTGCTGGTCGAAGGCGAAAGAGAAGCTATCCATTTAGCCCTATGCATGGTGAGCATATTTCTGGGATTATTAATAAAAGAGTGCAACTATTTTTAAACAATATGACAGCACCTGTACGACAGTCTCGAAAAATGGCTGAGGATGATGGTACCATTTCCCCCATTATTCTCAGCCCATCTAATCGACGGCTCATGTCAAAATCAACGAAAAATAGCAGAAGAGAAGGGGTAGGTGAGCAAAAGTGGATCAAAGTTGATGTAATTACTACATCTAATCCATCCTCGCCACCGTCGTCATCATCATCACCATCAACTTCGGCATCAGCATCACCTACTTTACTCAATTTTGAGATGAATAGTCATCCCGAGAATGGGACAAGCTTTCACAGTCAAACTCATAATAGCCTTAGATCTAAAAATAATAACAATAATGGTAATGGCAGCAGAATCCTTCTCGCTCATCCCTTCAGCACTAAAGACGCAGATGATGACGTAGACGATTACGTTGAAAAGCAAAAACAGCATCACCCAGAACTGGATGTACCGTTGCTAAAGAATTTCCTAAAAAACGTTCTCTACAATGAGCTCAGCCTCTCCACAAAAGCCCCTCTGCCATTATTTCCTCCTTCAGGAGTACCTATGCAAAATGCACAGCAGCAGCAGCATCAGCTCAATTATGATCGCAACCGGCCCCTTCCGCCAATATTGGCATTCCCATTCTCACCAACGACGTCCTCGCCATCCCCACCAACTGAGCCGGTAGTACTGAGCCAGTATCCTATTTTTATGTCTAATTTAAACAAAATAAAGAATGACCATCTTTCCACTGCTAGTGGTAGCAGTACTCAGACACAAGGTGCAACTAATAATAGTCCTATTTTGCTTAACACATTCTCCCGTCCATCATCATCCCCATTATTCCCTGAAAAGCAGTACAACAACGGTGACGATGATGAACAAATGATTGCTGGTAGCGATAAAAAAGTCATCACAATCTCTACACCATCTCCCACTTCTGTGTACATTCACAACCGTGGGGATGGCACTACAAGTACTGTAACAACATCATCATCATTGTCCTCACCATCACCCTCATTAGTTCATAAGCAGAATAGTCCGTGGGGATCCTCTTTCGGAAAACCTGATAAAATCGCTACTACCAGCAGCAGTTCTTTCACCACGTTTGCAAATAAACCGAGTGCCTTCCATCATCACCCAAGTCAAATACATATGCTTAATGGTGCCAATAACCACTTCGATAACCATCATGCTGCTGCTGATATTTATCAAAAAATAGCAAACAAGAAGAGGAAAGAAGCACAACACAAGCTGAAACTTGCTGAGTCGATTAGAACTGCAGAGAGGTCGTACGCGTCTGCAGCGCTATTTCCCTTGTGGTTCCCGATACTTTTTGGTAATCAGAGTCAGGTATCATCCAAGCTTAGGGAAGCACTTAATAAAGATCCCAATTGAAAGAGGAATGAGGCGGTGGATTAGCAGGACATTTATATGAGAATATGATGACTGTTTTTTGCTGCTTGCAATTTAGTTATGAAAGGGACACAAGTAAGTTTGCACGATAGGTGTTTGTGAAATGTGTCCTGTAATATACACTAAAATTAAATAACCTAGGACATAGATAAAACGGTTATCTATAAAATTCGCATGCGGTCACATAGTTTGTTTTAATGGGTAAATGTGAATTGATCTCTTCTGTATAGATATAGTCAACCGCAACGGGGATTTGAGGTCGAACTGAATTGGTTTTATGGGAATTTGGGTATGATGGGGAATAATAGGATTTTCCTTATGCAGGGTTAGCAAATTATTACAAGGTATATATGTATTGTATATAATGACAATCGTGAAAGGAAACTCAATTATAAAACCGTTCGGGTCTGGGTCTGATTAATATTTGGAGGAATATCAAATGTAAGGTGGGCTATTGTAGGGTACTGCTGAATGAATGCAGGAAGTTTCAATTTTTGTCAACCATATTTATGACGTATTTTGTACGTAGCACAAATGATAACTCTTTTACTTATGCAAAATCCTCTATTAATGTCAGCGCAGTGCAAACCAAGAAGCTAAAGACAGTCATGGTGTAGCCGACAGGCATTTATAAATGGATTATTGAAAGCATCTCTCTGCATTCTCTACCGCATTTGTTTCATCCCCACACTAACAATACTCATTCATAGTTGATTCACAATAGGACACTTGCCATGTTTATGACACATAAACATACAAGGTTTGTTGATTGCAGGAATGGAAAACATATATATGTGTATGAATTGAATTCATACCTAATTATTTTTGACTTGTTCACAGTACAACAAAGACAGACATGACAAATGGACGACGGACCGTTGACATTGACAGCACTCTACAGCAGACGGTGAAGCTGAGTCCACGCACAGGGACAGTGATGGGCAGTGGGAACTTCCCTCCGGTGAGGTCTCAACGTCGACTCCACAAGTGGAATGACAAGACTGACGAGCTCACGGCTGCTGCTGAAGAGGACGACAATGAGATGAGTGATGACACGGATGAAAACGGGCCGTTGGTGCAGTCACTTTCGGCAATGACTTCACACCTACTGAACACTAAAGGTGGGACAGTTAATGAGGAGTCTTTGGAAAATTCCTCGGAGAGAGATGTTTACTTGTCGGATAAAGGACATAGTGGTGTGACCACTCCAATTGATGACCAAGATACTGAAAGTGACACAGTGGAAACTGCCAGCGAGGAAGACTCAACAGATCAAATTGACCTGATGAACAACGAGAGAAAACACGATGGAGACAAAGGGGGCGAGGAGGAGGACGAGGATGATGACGATTTAATGGCAAAACTTAAATCAGATCATATTTCAACCACTCCCAAAGGTCTTACAACATGGAGCGCTGTAAACGGTCCGTCCCCCATGCCCATGTATAATAGCAAAGTGACTGGACACAAAACGCCAGTAGAGTACACCATTTCAAGCGTCCTCAGTTTCAGCACAGAGAGACCACCAACAACGCCAGAAATGGTGGTTATCAAGGAGCGCGTCACATCAACCGAGCCAACAACGAGGATAACCTCAAAAACATCTTTGTCTTCGGCCGCGTCAAGTATTAAGAAGCGTAAACCATACAATAATAAAAATAAGAAGGTGCCACCATCCAAGTTTGTGAAACCTCAGTTGGAGGAGGTAACCGCGGAAGTGACATCCGTGGATGATACTCACGTTGTATACAAAACAAAGGTAACTACGGAAAAACCGGAGATGAAATCCACAGGTGTGACAGACTTTTACGAAAGGTTCACGACCAAGAGACCACTCTGGCCTTACCAAATGACGACCAGAAGAACAGCCACAAAACGACCGGCACCCTTTTCACGAGTGACCACACGACCAAAGAACCCGTACGCAAAACGACCAAACTCACCAGGGCTTTCAATGACCACATCGACCACGACAACGCCACCGTCTACAACGACTTACTTGAGGAATCCACAGACAGCTATTATTACACCTTTGTCAGGGCTTACATTATCACTTACTGATATACCTTTTATGGACTTTGTTCGAAGCCAGATCATTCCAAGAATTGGGCTCACGCTAATTAGCTTCATGGCATCTACCCCTCTCCTATTGTCTATGATGGGTGCTTTTACCCTACGACGTAGGAAACGGTCCCTCTCCGCTGACTTCTCATCCTCTAACGGTAACGCATTATTTGAGTCTCAAAGGGCCTTTCAAAATGGCAACCACTATCACGATGAAAGTGAGCGTTTCGATTTTTCAACAATTCAAAAAAAGTTGGAGGATGCACTCATGAAACAGCCAACAAGGAGAAGGATTGCAAACGGAAATAATAATAATAATGGCAGTGTTCCACAAACGAACAGTTTTGATTTAATTACAGAGGCATTCAGACACTTGGCAAGATGGTGGGCTACTAAAAGCCCTTCTTCAAAATCTAGGACATTCAACAATGGGGATGAAGGTAAACAGAAGGATATTTAGGTAGCTGGCACACATTAGTAAAAGTATACAAAATCTTAGACTATTATAATCGGTACATTATATGCTTTTTTAGAATAATTTGGCTGATATGTTTTATAAGAAAAAGTACGAATGCAGGGGCGCATTGAAATGCTCAGAAAATTTAGCTTTCATAAAAATTGTTGTTTAAACGAAAAAACTGCAATGCAAGCAAGGCGAGCATTTGACTTCGGCAATTTTTTTTACAAAAATGCACAGACGACAGCTGTCAAAACAGTGTGTTTACAGAACATTTTTTATTCATGAAATCAGGTCTTGTTAGAGAATGTTTTGGCGAATTCATTCGGTAAATTGAAACTCAAGAAAGGGCTGCGTTTTTATTATAGTAGTTGAAAACAGCAGCAGTGTGTGCCGTGTCCCGTATCATATTATATTATGCATAATATATATTTTTTACTATTTCTCCTTTTGTATTTGTCATTTGCCAGTATTCCCAACAAATTATTAGGTGCTGTTGTGTGAACAAGGTTTTCAAGTGGGGTAAAAGCATTTTGCCAACATGGTTCTACGTTACCATACTTGGAAGAGTGATCTTGAGTAGCCAAAGGATTTGTGAAAAGATATAAATGTAGTGGTGTAGTAGAAATGCTTATGGATTCATTCTGTCATCATCATACAGTATTTTATTTTTTAAATCTTTACATTCCATACACAGCATTTACATACATTCGTATAGCATTACTTTTAGTTGACGCGACCGAATAGATTGTTAGCCATAGACCTAGTAAACTAAAATACAGACGACGTCGACTATTTATCACTACTTATTTAACTAATTAGTTTTTAACTAGTTTTAAGGCGTTGGAATAAACCCTCATTCCAAAAAGGTGTACAGGGAAAAATGATTTTTATTTATGTTCCTATATAAAGTAATTCCTAATTTATTTATTGATGCCATCCTCCAAGTTGAATAAGCTTTCATAATTTATTTTGTATGGTAGCATATTAATTTTTTTTAAAATAAAGAATACATTCTCAACAAAAAAAACGCAATTATTCTTTCTAATCAACTTGGTGTGAGTGTGATTGTATGTCATAATAATAATAAAACTCATAAATTTACAGTTGGAAGTGTTGGAACTGCAATAATATAAATCGTATTTCAAAGTTTCTCACCGTCAAGTCAACAACAGGAGAGCGGAAAGGGTACTGCTGCAATATTATGACAAAAATATTTACGAATCTAATCACCACCAAATAAATTGCTTTGAGGTATGATATATCCCATCCGTCCCTAACCCTGTCCTGGGAAAACACGTTTCTTTTCCGGAAAACTATTAAAATGCGAGCAGTGTCGTTTGATATGACTTTGTGTATTTATTTGAGTGCTGCATTTATTTTGACACAACATGAGTTTGCTTTTACACTATAGTTTTACTAATTGCATCCATATGAAACAGCATAATCTTTTAAAGATTATTCGCTGTCAACAGCTTTACACACAACTTACGAGTAAATCCCATCCTGATCCTGAACCGCATTCCTTCCTGCTTGCTGCTATATGGGATAACACAAGGTAAGACGTGCCTGAGTCTATGTGATCGCTACAAACCCGTAACGTAATGGTTTGTTTTGTGAGCTTGTTGAGTGCGACAGTGCGTGCATCTCAGTTTCCATTTCATAACATAATTATTCCTCCTGGTACATGTGTATTATTACAATTACCCTTCTTCGCAAGAACTTTTCGCAACATGCCTAAGCACAAGCAGTTATAGTCCATAAAACATGAAAAAAATAAAAAGGAACAGGAAACACGGGAGGATTTTAAAGATTTTATGAAATGATAGTGTACATCACTATTCCTCTCCTCTTCAATCTTTAAGCACCCATGCCATTGTTAAGCTTTTATTTCTTGTGGATTGCTGATTTTGTAAAATGACTGAAAAGAATCGTGTAGAGCAATGCCCTTGGATAAATACCTGAATGAAGAAGATCATCCTGGGTACAACCTTTTTGGCTGCAGTGCACTGTGCATTCACTCCAACTCCATCCCGTATAATTTTACCTACATGTGACGTGTTTTCATTTTTGTTGATGAACTTCCTACTTTTGTAATATGGAAGATTTACATTTTGCACATCCTACAGCATAACGACACATACTCGGAATAGTATAGAATGCTGATGAGGAAATTTGATCATTTTCGGGATAACAGTGATTTCGTGTGTAAAGTTACAAGAGAGATGAACAAACGACGAGATGTATTACTACCTGACCCGGGTTGCCCCACGATTAATTGTGCCTTTGCATCATTGCACCTGCCTACTACCTACACGTTACATACATTGATATCGTGTGCTATAGTATCATTTCTTGCCTTGCCTTATACTTGGGAGGAGTTCATTAGAGCGTTTTGTTTCTTCCCTTTTATCCCTAAAGCACTTTATGATGATGACGGGTAAAGGTCCCCAATTACGACAGAGGGCGAGCAATGGCCTGGAATTACGGGGGATTCGATGATGGGAGACGAGAAAAAACAATGAATAGTGGAGCGAGATGACTTTTTTTTGCTTTGCAATGTTGTCTATTCCATTTCTCTTGCAAAGCCCAATACGCTATAATACCCGAAACCTGACGTTGTCATAATCAGAAAAGAATAGGAATCATCGTGTACAATTCATTGCGCCCGTTTTCGTACTTATTGCTTTTAGACACGGAACAACATCTGCATCACATCACCATCATCCGTTCATCCCATTCTTAATTTACTACACGACTGGCGTGGTCTGCCGGTTCTTTTATCTTTATTCATTCAATGTCACAGAAAAAATTGCAAAAGAAAAAAATAGTATTCATGCCTCTTCCTTTTCTTATTGGCAGATTTACCGTGATATTAACTAGATGGTCTTAAAAATGCATTCATACGTTTTGCTGTACCGCTTTGCGAATAAATTTGGTTCGTCGATTCGAATCTTCCGAGGGAGTGTGTTAATGCAGGTTTTTGGCAACATGAAAAATGTCACGATCTATCGAGCCAAATTAAACTTCGAGCAGCCTACATACTGTATAGTATATATTATATTTTCATTCTATTATACCTACCGCTGATCTTTTTGTAAATTGTACTCAACTTTATATATATATGTTGCATGCACAAAAATAATTTTCCCCTTTGATACCAAAAGTTACATTATCATTCAATGGTATTTAAAAAGTTTAATCCCTTCTTTGAAGAATCTTATTTGGAAGACTTCTCCCACAGAGAGAGACTTCTCCTCTGAGCAAAATTATTCTTACAAAATTACACTTTTTTGTTTACTTGCACAGTCATTCTGTTACAGATTTAGGTACTGATGAGTACACCGCGAGAAGCACCATTATGCTAATAAGTATCACACGTTCGATGAGGATGAGACATTTCATCAAAACTAACTGCATGATATAACAAAGTACCCACAGCATGCTACTGTGTAGTAATATACTGTGCGAAAAAAAAGTTTCTGACAGTAAAAAATGATTTATTTTAAGAAGAGCTTGTCATTCAGTCTAGTTGAAAATTCCATGCCTAAACCTTTCCGTGTGTTGTTAGCCCCGTATATTCACATCCTTTTCGCCTTAGACGCTGAACAGATTAGGTTATATGATGAAATGAAACCACACATGTGACTCAAACTTTAAAACCGCACGAATGCATTCAAACCCTCATTTTTATAGTTAACTTGACTGCCAGTTCATTTATGATGATTATTATCACCATGATCGTCTCATCATCGCTTTCTTCAGAATGGTAGGGTATTTTATATGAGTTGCAGAGTTGGAGTCACTGCGGGTAGGCATTATATGCATTATAGGTAGTATTACGATTTACACAAACTTCCTTCATTCCTTCCCATACCCATTTTTCCTCCAACCTGTTCTTGGCTGTTCGTTTTAGCAAAATGTGTGAAAAAACGTAACAGAGAATTCAGTCTTTTTTACTTCAAAAATTGTATCCTATATCCGTCTATTGAGACATGCGATGTAGTAGAGCAAATTTAATAAAATATTAAGTACATGAGTTTGTGTGTTGCATGACACACAACTTATAGGGGATGTAAAGTGGCGAAGTTGTAATGTCTTACGTAGTTCGTATTCCTATCCCACCAACTAGATACTTTTTATTATTACATTAAACGTCTCTCCTCAAAAGGAAGGTATTTAGACGGAAAGAATGAAAATAGAGTGAGCATGTTAGTTGGGCTGGTCTTGTTATTATCCACGGTCCGTGTGATTCATACTATGCAATAGTATGGATATTGTGTTGTATTACAGTGTGTTTTTCAAATAGTGGATTGTTGTTTGGGCGAACCTTTCCGTGGTAATGTTGGCAGGTGCTGTAATGCACTGCTGTGGATTTTTTTCATTGACTCCCAGATTGACAGATGAGGATGCACACAGACTCTTGACTTTTTAGTGGATTAGTGCAGAAGACGCCGGGAGTCGTAAACAAAGAGTAAATTCGCACCTGTTGTGCTGCAGCCCTGAAACGACTGGACACGCAAATTTGATTTGTCTGTGTCGCAGCGAATAGTTTGTGATTTTCACTGTAGGACTAGACAAGACAAGGAAATATTTGTGACATTAAATCAATAGCCTGTTGTGTGGCATATTATACTTACTTACCAGAATCCAGGTCTGGTGAAAGGTGACAGTGAAAATGGGCTGCTAAAATTGTTTTGCTTGTAACGATTTCCAAGTGCCATTTTGAAGTGTATCCAATACTACAACCTTACACGGCCCAATTTCAATAGTACTTACAATAATTATAGTCTATAAGCAAGGCAGGTGGATTCGAATTCGAATATTTTTCAGTGAAGTTGATATGAATGATGTAGTTGCTAAATCGGAAATCCTGTTTTACATGAGATAAGGCAAGCACATATATGTATTTGCACAAGGATGAAGAGTGTTTTCGTCTTAGTTGTACTTATTTACTTCGGGTCTCTGCCATCAATATCAGTCAAAGCATTTCCTGCTGACGGTAAGATTTATTTTACGTTATTATTGCCGCTTCTCATTTATGCTACTCGCGATAATTAATAAAAATGTAATTTAAACATACTCTAATTAAGGGAAGTATCTGTAATTATATATCTCATCGTGGACTTGATGTATACCAATGTTAAATGTCATGTACAATACTAGTTCCACTTTTTAATACCGAGTTCCGTTTGATTGACAGGTGCAATAGAGGACAGCCTAAAGACATTCAACCAAACGTTAGTCGAGCCAAGTGGCACAGATCGCACAGAGTATCCCGTGTTTATCGAAGAGGCACACCAACAAACAACATCAACCGAATCGGAAGTTGTAACGGAGAGCTACATGGTCATCGAAGAGCAAGAAGTAGATGATGACGAAGATGACGAATCAGATTCGTCAACAGTGAGTTCAGCAATTGTGAAAACTACGTTGCCCATGAAATCCCCAGAGTCTTCGCCAGAGCAGGAGGAAGTGTTGCGTGAACTGAAAAAATTATGGGACTACTCAGAAGGGTTGAGTGATACGCAGGATAATAGCGCATTGAAAAACTCCTTGTCATCCATCGTTCATTTGGCATACGCACGCATTTACAGCGAGCCCGATGAAACTCTTTTGAAACTCAAGCATCTCTTGCAGAAATTGCAGGCGAGGCTCCTGGGAACGGAATCAAATGTTGAGGACACGCAAGATAGTCTTTTAACCACAACGGCACAATCATCAACGTTCTCTCCAACCACAGTATCCACTGGTGCCAGTGGTTCACCTACAAATCTAATGACTGCTACGGCTGCGACGAGGAGAAGAAAGCGCCGGAGCTATTATGATGGATATGAGGACATCGAAAGCATTTTCTTTGCTAATCACGTAAACTCCGCGGAAAACTCGGTGATACCAGGCGATAAACCCTATAATCATCTGAACAATCAAAGTTTCACTCAAAATGGAACTAATCATGGTGACGATAACAGCATGAGCGCTCATCAAAATGGTACCATGAAAGATCCCCCAGACCGTAGTCTATTGTCCATTGGAGCAGTGTCGTCATCCACTCTAATATCCATCTCCACAACGCCAACAACACCAGCATCCACAATGGCTCAAAAAGTTGTTCACATAAATGATCGGAAGAAACCTTCGTCCCCGTTTTATTTGTCACCTGAAAGGATTAAAGAACTGAAAAGTAGAATGACATCTACGACGACAAAACCCTCAATGTCAGCAACAACAACATCTACATTACCTCCTATCAGTATAATTATCGATGATGAGTTGGAAAACGAAATAAATTCTTTGCAACAACAACACCAAGTTGACAATTATGATGTCCACATTTCATTGACAACCCCCAGCTCACAAGAAAAAACAACAATGACAGAACCAACGTCATCCACTCCACATTCCCCAACAACAGATATGCCATTTACAGCAGAAGAAATTGCGTTCGCACTTTTTCAACTATTACGGCCAGACTCTGAGTCCGAAGATGATGAAAGTGTAACAACAACGTCACCGCGTCCACCTTCAAACATTTTATACCAGGTTGGATCTCTGAGCTCAGCATACAACCTGACAAAGCATAAAAACCTAACAACCCCATCATCGCCAGAAGCTATTGAAGACGATTTAAATAAAAACCCCGAAAATAATTCAACGTGGCTGATCATGCCTCCACCAGCGTTATCCAATTTGGGCTATACCACTAGTAGTACTGAGCGTCTTAGTTTAACCAATCAAGGAATTGGTGACCTACAAGCTGGTGCAGATGATGGCAACCTTATTGTTGTCGACCCGTCATCTTTAAGTCCCACAAAAATTATCAATGGGACAAAGGAAAGCATTTCGCAAATGGTCCAAGCACTCACTGGCTTGTCAAGAGGAGCAAAAATGGTACTTTTGTTTGCACTCTCTATATCAGTATTAAGCATTGGTTTAGGCGTTTACGCACTTGGTCCACCTCTTGTAGGTGTAGGTATTTTAGGTATCGTTATTCCAATAGGGCTGATCCTTCTTTTCGAAACTGGTGCAGGAAAAAGAAAATTGACAACGAGGCAGCAGCAAATGCTCATTAACAAATTAAACAGCGAAGAGTTTTCTAAAATCCTTGATCTGATATTTAGCGCGGTAGCAAAGTATAGTAATAAAGGATGACACAGTAAGAAGGGTTGCCAATACTATGACCATTAAAAATACACAAAACCAGTATGAAATTGTAACTTTTGGTATACATAAATACATTGCAAATACTCAGTGGCCAAATTATGGTGTAGGTTTTTGTGTACATATAAATATACGAAATGACTGGGAGTGTGTACTTTTTACTTCGTTTGATTACGTACTGGTTAGGGAATGCAAGATGATTGGTTTAATTTACACAAGTAGAGTATAATGATATGTAATTTACAGTCTAAATAATTGAGGGGTTCAATATTTTACTACAGTAGTTGATGTGGTGTGGTTACTCATTCTATATTAGTATATGTCTAAAATAGGAAGCCATTCTCAATTAGGATAATGGAAAAATGACAATGATGTGAACGAGATTTGATTAACTAATGATTGAATTATTGACGTTCGTGATAAGTTAATATGCGTACATGTATTTAAATATAGAGTTAATAATAAAGTGTTTTTCCAACCGCTAATGCATATTTGTCGCCTTCTTACCAAAATGCGAATTTATATATCATTTACCCACATTTTACGTTATAAGTCATTCAAAACCTCTCAAATGTTTTATTAGTCCAATTGATCCATCGACTCAGGAATTTCCACCTGCCTTTTTCGAAATCGCTTACAGCAAAGTCTCAAGGTTAGGAGGTACAATATTTCAATGGCTGAGAGAACAGAAAATCCTAGAGTCAGACCTAGAAGTCCACCAATGCTGGCTGAAATGTTTAGTCAATTCAAAATAAGAAATAGATGACGACGATTATGCCGAAAGCATTGAGTTATTCATATGCGTGTCTAGGTTGTTATTACCTATTAAATCTACACGTCCATACAATTTCTGTCTCAACTTTGGGACACTCGTATCGGAACCCATAAATATATGGATTATGGAGGTTTTATGATTTGCCCTGTCGAATAGACGCAATCAGAGACTTGATCGAGGACAACCACATACATATTTAAAATAAATTTCCAGTATTTTAAAAAAAAATAAATGGACCTACCATGGGGGTGGGGGAGGAGGGCCTCGTATAGTTCCATTATCTCCCCACAGCTCTCCGGCATCGAGCAAAGTGGCTTCAGTTGTTTCTACATTATACTTCAAATGGTTACATGCATAAACACACGAGGAACAATCGCGTTTTAGGTTTCCGGCAAGCAAACCTAAAGTGGGCAAGTTACAATCATTACCAAGTCATTTCAGATTATTGTTCCGTTCCGTGTCGTCATGCATAAGGATCAAAGTATTAATATGCGAACCTTCAATTCTTTGAACGCATTCGTAATCGTGGGAATTAGCAGCTGGATTGCAAATCCTGTATCCTCGTCTGCCTAAAATTTAAAAATTTGGAATTGATTCGGTTCAGTCTGATTTTCTATTATGTATGACCACAAGATTATGTTCCTTACGTCGGGTGTAGTGCAAAGTACAATTACAGCGCTCCCGAATATGGCGATGTTGACAGGTCAAAAAGCAATTATTTCTTGTGTATGGCTTATCAATATAGTTGTTGTTACGACCAAATGTGTTCCCTCGTCCAAATATACACTTCCTTTGTTCCTAAAATCAGATTGTTTTTCAAAACTAGCTAATTGTAAGTTTTGTCAAAAGGTTCATAGAATTAGAATAACTAGTCACCAACAGCATCGTAATCCAAAATGCTTTCTTCAGCAACAGTCAAATCTGGATAAACTTTGATGAACGTTTCTCTGTCTAAACCATATCCAGTGCCTTGGTGCGATATCCGTGGCATGTCTGCCGGGGTGTGCAAGAGAATTTTAATCCCTTCAGAGTCTTGCGATTCACAGAAACCGTCATCAATGTCGGGGTCAATGAGCACAGATAAGCCATACAAATTCCCAGCACGTTTTTGTCTCATGGGAAATTTCATCGGATCTTTGCGAATAGTAAACCCACTCTCATAATCCCACTTATCCCATTCGTTTATTTCTTCGTATGTCCAGCCTCGTTCCCTCTTCTCGGTCCCGTCAATTTCGTCGCTGCAAATTGTCAACAACAACAAAACTAGTTGGTAAACTCTCTCACTCTAATCCAAACTCCATAGACATACATTTGCACGACATATTTTTTGTTAGTTATAAAGAAACTTACACTTCGAATTTGATCAGTTCATTTGGAATTTTATTGAAGACGCAGCATTTTCCATAGTCGGTAATGATAGGTTTGAACAATTCTGAACAGTTTCGTCGACGTTGATCCCAGGAACAAACCCGGAGAAGCTGTTCGCATGACTGGGTGTGCTAAATCCAAATGCAAATAAAAATAATGAATTTGAGAAAATTGCATACCTACTTATTTATCTACTGATCTGGTCAGCATGTTTACTTACTTCAAAAATAAATCTAACAATCCCATCGTCCACAGTTCGCTGAGATGGTGGTTTGTTAATGTCATCCCACTCTGGAAAATCTTCACTTTTCACTAATCGCATTCGTCGGAGAAAGCTCTTCCTGGATGAACAAAGTGCATTCACGAGCCTCAAACTCTCCATAGTCCTTTCTCGATTAACCCCACTCTCCAACTCTCTTTAATCGAATGAAACATCATGAGCAAAAGGGCTCTTGGTATTTACTGTCCAGCAAAAATATTTACACAGTGACTATCTAAATTATCGTTGTTCCCGTACCTGAACAGCTCCAAGATCTTTGCTTTAGAAAACACACTTTTGTTGCAAATAGTGACTGCTGGAAAGAGGAGTTGATATGTTTCCTCCTCTAATGGATTGAACGTTACAACTACAGGACTCTTGTGATAACGGTCCCATACTTCAAATATCATAAGCCATGAAAAATACAGAGACGCAACGAAGGCTGTCACCCAAAATACTCTACCATAAGTTTAGATAAAATGAAACATTAAATTGTTGAATTTATAATGTCAAATTATACTTAACAAAACAACGTCAGCGTCACATTATAAACGTATTACTATTACTGAACAAGAAACTTACCGCTCCGCCATACTCAACTTCCTCTTCGACATGTACTTTAGCCCATGAATAACAGACGAGCCACAAAACTCGTGCAACCAAGAATCTCGACTTGGGTCCCACCAAAACCATCGTAAAAATTTGGATTTGTGTTGTATGTGGCTGTCGGCATTTGCAGGAAGCTGTATTTCCACATCAGTAAAATATTCAGTTAGATCCTTTTTGTTGTTTACTAGTGACTCTGAAAATGATAAAATTAAAGTTACTGATTTTTTTTCTTTTTAGGATTTTAGTCGTTTTAAACTAACTTTTCCATAACACGAAATGCTCGAACTGTGTCATGATGATAATGTGTGCCAAATACGCTGAGCTGTTCCAAAAACTTAAATGGGAATGCGGACTGCATATCAGCCATTATACCACAGCATATTCTGGCAGCAGGTTGTCATATTTGTACTTGTCCATGTCGCATGTGAAATGACTTGATTAGTGTAATTTGGACTCATAACTTTTAATGCGTGCTAAAATACGTGTTTGCTTTTACTCTCGTCGTATTGCTCGTTAGGTATTGCTTGGGACAGTTATTTATAGTCTATTTTATATGCGGATATTTACGAAGCCTTTCGTCTGATTTTTCTTAAACCAAAATTGACTGGTAACTGAAGAGTGTATGTTTCGTCTGTATGAACAAATTTTCACACAGCTGCATTGTGAGTACTACAAAATGCGGGTTTTCATCAAAGTTGCCTAAATTAGCATTACACAGCCCATAACGACATGTTTCCATTAGGCCGTATTTATTGAATGCAGGCCATTCAAGTAAGGAGAAAGTGCAGCAC
>JAANSN010003397.1:0-18759 GCA_036850665.1 Dicranocentrus wangi | reverse complement strand
AAACTTCCTAAAAGGTTTAAAATGAGTTTTGAATTGATAACGAAATGCATGAGTCCCTAGATCAGCAATATAAAATGATCAGCTATAGTTGTAATTCTAGAGCTGTGTAAGTAAACAATCATATATTGAGTTGTTTTGGTGGGTTTGGCCATTTAGCAAAAACATATTTTACGCCTAGGTAGACACAATCTGATGAGAAGCTTTATTGCTATAATAATAAGTAGAAGCTAAATTTAGGTCTGAATGAAGTATGGTGCTAGTTGCTGCGAATTTATCAGAACGAAAAAATCTAATCTCCTCCAAAAGACATCTCCTCAAAAACACAATCACATTAACTTGTCTAATACACGCAATAAAACGCTTGGGTCATAGGGCCATATCATGCCATCAAGATGTCTTAAGGAAGGATACACTCCGCTGTAGACACTTCCGTTTAGCTGAATTTTAGTAGTTCAGATTTAGTATAGGATTTAGTACATACACGCATGGATGTCGAGTTTTGTACGGTCAAACAATGAACGGAGATAGTTATAAGGTAATGAAAATTTGACACACCTTCTTATAATGATTTAAAGACACGTGTTACATTTGTACAGGCTTAACATTTCGTTGCATCCAAGGGGTATTCGACTTATATAATATGTAAGTATGTACGACATGTCATTTTCTGCATACCCTTGCGCATGTAGTTATTATAATTTCCTGCTGTGTTGTTGTGAGAGCAATTTACAATGATGTTATAAATTACTGTGCTATAGCCATGCTATAGCTTGTGCAATGTGCAATGCACTTGATGAACATAATTTGGCACAAATTTTGACAAAGTGATTTTCTTGTTTTAGATTCAATATATTTATGTATTGTTCGCCTTGTCACAAAGACAATTTTCCCCCTCCTAGATACGCTAGTTCCTCCTGTCGTTTTGATGGTCAACGTGAGTTTTGGGCGGATATGCATTGAAAATGCAAGGGATTACCTATATGATGCGTAATGTCTTCCAGGGTAATTACTATTCGAAAATTGTTATGCATGCATGTTGGGTGGCATGGGTTATATTCATGCTTCGTATAGTGCTCTCTAATAATGAATTCAACCTAAAATGTGCTCTGTTCAGGCTCAGAACTAACAACTAGAATATAGAAAAATTGTTTTAATTCTCCTAGGATCATATTTTTCGTTATCATCAACATGCGATACGGGTCGTGATTTTTCGATCAAACTTGCCCAAAAGTATTATTATATGAAGCACATGGTAGTCGTAACCCTAAAGAAACGCATGCTTTCCTGAATATTGTCTGTATCTTTGAGATAAATATGTATAGAGGAGAAGAGTTCGTTCGATGGATCGATGAATGCTTTTTCTAAACTGAATGCTATAATATGTCACTTGGGGTTTGGTTTAGTTCTGGTTCTGATTCTACCTTTCTTTATGCAAAGGAATTCCGTGGTTACTCACTCAAATGCAGTTCACTTTTTCTTATCTTACGAACCGTGAGATTGAGATGAATTCGTTCACAATTACGCTAAAAAGGGAAGTAGGTACGCAATATAATATGAAAGAAAATGCTCTGCATAGTGTTTATCCGGTTCATCGCTTCTCAAAATAATAAATGATTATTAGTTGTTCTACCCACCCAAGTCAACAAACCTCGTTTGTTCCCTCGACTAAACCTTACCTAACAGTAGCAGAAATTGCAGGTGCTTAGAATAGTCTTGTAAGGACGTGGAAATGGAAGGTGCTAATACTATACCACCAATCCCAGGGTAAACTTTGAATAATAAGTATCATTATCTTGTTCCGACCGAACTAATCAAATAAATAAAAATATCCTGTTGTGCTTTCACACATGGTTGCATGCATCTTTTCCTTACACAAATTGAAACTCTGTTCTTCTGGCTACCTTTAATAGTGAGGTTTTGGGAGACGTTTGGTTCCGTGGACTTCCTAGAGTTGACCATCTGCTAACATTTCTGCGAGAAGACTTTTATATTGTTGTTGTTGGATGTATGATGAAGTTTATTCGCTTGGAAAAGGATGAAAATGGACTAAATTGCCGTGCTAGGATTGTCAAAACATTTAACCATGGGGTGGATGGAGTGTCCGCAATTACAGGATGTCCCTTCAGGGACGTTTACGCATTAGCCGAAAGGCGATTACGACCACGTATTTTTATCTTTGCAATTCATAAAACAGATCGTGGAGAGCTGGAACCATACTATCTTCACTCGTTGAAACGTACAGTTAGCTTAGAGAATTTTCAAAAATATATTGAATCTGCAACGAAAAGATGTATGACATGCAATATTTTTACTTTCTTTCAGGAATACATTCTTGGGACATTCGTTCCATGCATTTTATTTCTAAAGAGCTGCTTGTTGTTCTTACCGGCATTCCGACATTTAACGTGGTTCTCTTCAGGTGGAACACAAACGAAGAGTTAATGTCTAGCCAAGCGACAGAACCAAATCTATTTTCCCAATTGTTGATAAGGTACACACTAACATGCAAATAATTTTTTTTAAAAGTAACTGACCATAGAGTCTTGTGGTTTGCTGCTTTTTTGCAGTCCCAAAAATCCTTGCCACTGGGTGGAGTACGGAGATGAGCATATGTATGTCTATGAAATGGCATCTATGAGTCGAAATGATGTCTTTCGAACACAGGTGAATTTGCAACGGCGTAAAATACAATACGACCATGCAGATCCTCAAATGGGAAGACCTTTAGCGTCAAAGATAGTGTCCGCATGTTGGACCAACTCGGACGAATTTTACATTTTAGATGAACAACATGGCATTCACAAGGTTTACAACTTAACCTGCATTATGTACACCAACTTGCTAAAGTTATTAAGCGTTCAATTCTATATATTATTTGTAGTATGACCCAGACCTGAAAGTGCTGCAGTGGACTTGTTCGCTAAAACAAACATTTCTGGGATGCACTGTTACTCAACTAGTCCCATACTCAGATGGTCTGGCAGCAATTACCAGCGATGGATGGTTCTTGGTAAATGGAAACACTTGAAACTTGATTATATTAAAAATTCAACAAAATATGTATTTACAATCTTACAAAATTCCACGGAGCGCAGAATTACGGACCAATTACTCCTGGTGGAACTTTAGAGGTCATGTCCGCGTTCAAGCTAAGCTCTAATGTTTTACGTTACATTCAATTCCCTGACATCCCAGAAACGTTTTACGCAATCACGGAAAGTGTAAGTGGAATATGGTATTCGAAAACGTGTGGTGGTACCAACTGTTAGCTTAAGGGAAAGATTATAATAATGTTTTTGCGACACACATATAGAAAGGTGCTGTAGAAGGAGTTACTCAGGGGTTTCTCCGGGATCCTTTCACAATTCCGGATATAATGTTCAGCGATATTATTGGATGTTGCTTTATTGAGCCGAGATCCGAATATATGGCCATTATTACCAAGTTTGGAAAGATCATTGTGCTCGAATGCAATGTTGGGGAACCTGTAAGTAAGCAACATAATATCTTCCGTATTCCAATGTGCATCGTGTGCTACAAAATTAACACTTATTACATTTAGATTGCAAAGTGGAAACTCCCGTTTGAAGTGTGTGGTATTGCCTCGCATCCTGCACTACCGTTCATGTTTTGTGGGACCAAATACGGTTGCGTTAACGTCATGGATGTCAGAAATTTGAAAACGCCAAAGCTAATTAATCGAAGATTTTTTACAAGAGAGCCAAATCCATGTAAGAAGCGCGCAAATAGCTCACAAGAAGGTTGCACTCGAGGAAATAATTCTGAAAAAATTGTCTTCTATTACAGGCATCCAAAAATTTGCCTTCGTTGCGCAGGGAAGGTACGTGATTAGCGCGGATGTTAACAACAATCGAGTTTTCGTGTCGTACGGATATCCATTCATGTCGTTTGATTTTATTGACTCGTCCAGAGTTCCAGTAGGTTGATACTGATTTCTTACCGGCCTGCGGTTTAACCTAAATTATATATATACCTAGATATACTTTAACGATATAATTCTGGCTTACCAAATAGGCTCGTATTTCTCACATCAGCGTTCCAGGCTGTGGCAAAGATGACACTCGGTTCCAAGTTTTTATGAGCGGAAAAAGTAAATCGGATGAAGGAGTTGTCGCCTTCCTGATTAACTTTGGTCTTCGAAATGACCGTATTATGGTATTAGCCTCACAAATCCTGGATCAGCCGGTGACTGCCATGTGTCTCTCCCCAATGCAAAAATATTTATATGCATTTTATCCCGTGAAGAAGGCGCTTGGCGTTGTAGCATTTTGCGATGATGTTAGTGAAAGCTATTACAACTCGCTGAAAGTCCAATTCAACAGTAGACACTGATGAGTGAAGAGACGTTTATTACTTCAGATATGAATTACCTCAAATGTGGTATATTTTTCCTAATATATTAGAATCAATGGCTAAATCTCCAAGAACCGGAACATTACGTCGAGTGTCGGTTTAGGCACGATGTTTCCTTCATGGTTTTCAATGGAGACAAACTGTACACATTTGGCGAGGACGGTATTATTCAGGTGCATGTGGCTCCGGTTATTCCTAAAAAGAAAACACAACTGCCAATGGTGCTCTCCACTCTCGCCTCGGCACAAACCCACTGTTACAGTACTCGTGGTATCAAGGAAGGAATCGTTAGTTTGGATGGTTCCCAAGTTATCGCCATTGGCCATGATGGAACATTCTGTCGTGTTAAATTCTTGTAAGTGGGTGGACAGAGATACAAATGAAGACCTCAATTTCTACTTTGATTCACCATGCCATACATAAATGAATCTTCTGAATCTTAATTAACAGTCCCAAACCAAAGGAGCCCGACTGGCAAACCTTGGGTTACGACCGTCAAAAATTGATCGATTATCAAGTGGGCACGTACCTGATTGACCAGGAGTTTTACAAATCAGGAGATGACTTTGTGGACAGAATTGCAGACATAAAGATTCACATTGACCTGCTTGACCCTGTCAATTTCTATCAGGCTGGAGAAGAGTCCGATGAGGAGGAGGACGCCCCTCCAAACCCAAATTTGCCACAAGCAGATGCAAGAGGAGAAAAAATGAAATACGGTCCTCGTAAATCCTTCAAAGGAAGTGTAAGGAAGAAGTTATCGAGGGTAAAGTTTGGAGACGACTCCAAACATCAGCTCTTGTCTGATAAAAAATCACTAGTGAGTGTACAACCTACTGAACAGACACCCGGGGAAAAAACAACAACACCATCATCATCTCCAGAGGCATCAACTGTCGAAGCTGCGCCTCTTGCAGAAAATGTCGTAGCTGCACATCCTGCAGAAAATGTCGAATCTGCGCCGCCTGCAGAAAATGTCGAATCTGCGCCGCCTGCAGAAAATGTCGAAGCTGCCCCTCCTGCAGAAAATGACAAAGGTGCCCCACCTGCAGAAAATGCCGAAGCTGCCCCTCCTGCAGAAAGTGACAAAGGTGTCCCACCTGCAGACAGTGACAAAGCTGCCCCTCCTGCAGAAAATGTTGAAGCTGCGCCTCCCGCAGAAAATGTTGAAGCTGCACCTCCTGCAGAAAATGTCGAAACCGTAGAACAGGGGACTTCTAATGCTGCTTCAGACGATTCTCCTAAACCGGGCAAAACTCTCAAACCTGGAGCATCTGTTGCAGTGCAAAGACTACTGTCCAAAGTGAAAGACACAAATGTAGTCAAACAACAGGAGCCCGAAGCGGAGGACACTAAACAACAGGTTCAAGCTGACGGGAAGGTTTCCAAAACTGCTGCAGCTCCAGCCAGTTCAGCTTTGAGGGGAGTGCTGAGTGAAAGAATGCGTCGGAAACAAATGGCGAAGGATAAATCAACAAAGGAAAAGGACAAGAAGGGGGACAAAAAGGAAGAGGCGCAACCAGTGGAGGTTGAAACAGCACCTGAAGCTCCCGTTGCCGAAGAGCCTACAGACGCGTCAGCAACAGAAGAGGCCGAGGCCACTACTTCGGGTGACGAATCCGGGAAAAAGGCGAAAGGTCTGAAAAATCTCGGAGATATGAGGAAAGCAGCCAAGGTGCTTGGGTTGATGTTTGGAAAGAAGAAAAAGGAAGAGAAGGAAGCGGCAGGTGGAAAGAAGGTGAAGAAGGCAAAAATTAAAAAGTTTGCAGGGGGTCAAGCCGGAAAAATGTTGGCTGCCCAGGCTACTTCTACCATCAAGGTGAAAGCGCCCCCATCACGAACCGCCAGAAATAGGCTCGGTCAAGCAAAGCTTGTGAAGCAGCTTCTGGATGAAGAGAAGGATCCAATGGTAAAGTTAAGGAAGAAAAAGAAGTCTATCCTCCGAAAAAACGTGAGGGTTCCAGAAGAATCCACAGGGCTCCCTCAGCAAGTTGCAATGAAAGGAAGGAAGCGAAGAGAGGATGAACAGTCGGAGGCAAGCAAGGCGCTCATGATGGAGGTCGATATGGGGAAAAACTTTGAAACATCGGTTTTACAAGATCCGGCCATTTATTTAGTCCCGATGAAGGATCAACCGGAATATGAAGGGTTGGATGTAGAGGACGTACTTACGGTTCATCATGGTATTATAATGACCACTAATTAAAAATAAGATTTTAATTGGAGGACCTGTGTATAAAACCATTTGTGGCCTGGTTTTAGCTGTCCGCCGCAAGGAATACACAGAGTCCGAGTTCTTTGCCCAATTTGAGAAGACGCTCTTGTACAGACAGCACATTCCAAAAGCTCAAGCCCTTCGACGTGAATTGGAACACTTTACAGAGTTGGTTAGTAAATCTTCCGTCGCGAAACAATTTATACCTATGTAATGCATCGGATGTGCATTACTAGGTTTCCAGTTGACCTAAATTAATTTATTTCCTTGCAGATGGAAGACCTAATGGGCTTCAATAAGCAACGGGAAGAAGGCAATCAGGTAGAAATTAAGGAGTTTAACTTTGACGAGGATCGGGAACCTCGGCTGCACGAGAAGGCGCAAAAAATGAAGAAAATTGCACATATTCAAATGATGGTGCGGAATAAACTGCGCCATGGAAAGATTCGTGCAATGAAGCATTTGGTGTGGGATCAGTTCGATACAAAAGGAATGACTTTAATGGTATCTACTATTTAGTATTTAAAGATTTGATGACTGGCAATTTTACTGTTATTTTTTTGGAAAATCATTTTGAATGTTCACGGTGATTTAGGGATTCCGAAAAAGTTTGGAAGTAAGTAACTACCCACTTTTACCAGAAAAAGAATTTTACGCTAGCACTGTAACTGAAGGCATAAGCTGGCGTCGCCTTGAACTAAGGCTAGAATTGGATGAAGCTGATGCCCTGATTGAAGCCAATAATCATGCCTTGCGAGTTCTGCATCATGAAATGCAATACGTTCCTCAAATGACAAAACGACTTTACATGAAGCACGTGGTCAATTATATAATTTAGTCAAAATAAACTAGTGCTGTTGTACTTTTTTGTAATAATCCATTTTGGTTTATTGGTCTTTTTTTGCAGGAGTATTATGGCAATTGACCCCGAAGCCCGATTTGATGATTACGAAGCTAGTGACTCGGAACAATCAGATGAAGAATTCTTTGCAAAAGTTTTTGAGGAACTGGGTATTCAACCGGAAGAGATCACAGGCCGTGGTACAATATTTATGAAATCTGGGGTGCAAGTTGGAGGTACCGATGGTCCCCAAAGTGCAAAATCCGACGCCAAACAAGCTGCATCAAAAGCGAAATCAATTGCCGGTGCTGTTGCATCCCGAGCTGCTGTTGCTGCTGCTGGCTCAAAATTTATGAAGAAAGGACAAATCGCTGGCGAAAAAGGCTCGCCAGACTACAAAAAATTGCTCCAGCAACAGGACAGCACGGGGGAGGCATATGTTGAGAAACTCAAAAAGTGGTTGCTACAAGAGGAGGAGGACGAGGCAACGTACCGCCTTCCAGCTCCAGATGATTCCTCCGTAGCCTCAATTAGTGCAAGTGCGTCGAAAGTTCAGTCTCGAAGGGATTTTATGATCAACATAAAACCCTCAAAGGAGTACTATCACGCAAAAGGGGTATTTGGACCTAACAAAGGGCAAGTTGCCCCACCAGGTAGGAAAAATGTTGGATTTGATAAGCCTCCAGAAGTTGAAACTCTAATGGAGCCACCCCCGCTGGACAAAGAAAAGAGTAGAGAGAGTGGTGGTGGTCAAGAGGATAAAGTGCTACGGGACTATGTTCCGTCTGAAAAAAAGATGCGGATGGTGGTTAGACAAAGAAACAAGATGAAGTTTCAACGAATCCATGATGTGATAATCGATGACGAGGAGGATGTCAGTGGTCCTGAAGATGAGAGTGTAATCTACGCTCAGAAGCAAAAGTTTGAGAATATGGATGAGGAGTATAAAGAAAGATTTGAAACGGTCAACAACATATTCTTTGGCAGCAGCGTTTCCGAATTAACTGACATGTATCAGTATAAACCAGCCTCTTATCGCTATAGCCAATTTGAATTAGCAAGCCGGCACGAGCTCTGGAGACACCATTACATTATCCAAGCAAGTATTATACATCTACCTATATAGCTTTAGTTATAGCATTTGCCACATTTAAGTATTTACTATCAATTTATTAATTATTATCAATTTTTGTCCTTTTAGTCCGAAATATATCAAATGCAAAAGTTCTTCAACCGCCAGTTTGAACTACTAAGAAATGCCAAAGGTTACAATTTGCGGAAAATGTCTGAGCGAAACGATAGAATCAGGGAGATTTATTACTACTTGAAAATGGATTTGGAGCTTTTGGACGAAAAATGGCATCTGCAAGAAGATCCATCCCAGATTTTCACTGTTACAAAGGAAGAGGTTGAGGAACTAGCTATAGCTATTTATATAATAATTATTATTGTCTGTGAATGTGATTTTCTTTGTCAAGACATGTACTTAAAAATGACATATTAAATTGACTCCACCCTGCCAGATGCCATGTGAGAAATATTTGACTGCTGAGCAAAGAGAACTCGAAGAACAACGTCGTCTTGAAGACCTCGCGCGTCGTCGTACTCGTATGGCTGAATTTAGAAAGAAGGCATTAATGGTTATGATGGACAACCGATTGGAGGTGAAGAGGGAAGAGATGTTGATCAACGACATTCCAAAACCTCCTTTCATGCTCGAGAAGGACCCATTGGAGTTCACCCTTGAAGAGTATCTTCAATCATTGCAGTACGCAGAAGCTGTCGAGGCGCTCGAAATTGCTAGAGTAGAGTTGATTAAAGAGCTGGAGGAAGAGTTGGGTCGCTTGTATCGAGCAAACGCTGTAAGTGCAGCAGTGCATCTGCTATTTATTAGTAATCCTTTTGTTAATTATACAAAATGATTTATTAATTTTTTTTTGCTTTACCTCAGATGGATATCAATACGATCGACTTGAGGGTAACTGAGCTTTCCATAATGAAATTCCAATTTCATCAAAACTTTAAAATGGAAGAGACCAGAATACTACGGGCCATTAGGCAACTTCGAATGATGAACGAATTAGACAGAGAGGAGCGGCGAGTTTCGTAAATAAAAATCCAAACTTTCTTAAATGTTGCATAATATCCCACTTTTTGATGCATTATTTTATTTTTATTTTTATTTATTTTATTTTATTCTTTCAAGACGAATCGTCCATGAACTTAAAGCAACCATGAAAGGTTCACAAAATTTGGCTTCCCATATGGAAAACAAGAGAATCATTTGCGAGGAGGATATTACCAAGTTTCTCGAGCAAGAGAGAGAACTGGAAAGGAATTTCAGAAGGGATTTGGGAGATATTGGACCTTATTTTGAATACTTTTACAAATCTTACAAGTAATAGTGATAATGAACTTTTCTCTCAGCGAGCCACACAAATAAAATATGTATGTAGCACGTTGGCAAACATCACTTGAAAATTTCTTTATCTAGGAAAAAACCAAAAGTAAGTATGAAAGGGTTGAACAAAGCTGAAGTGTACGAAACAATGGTGCGCGCCTTGAAGGCGGACAATATTCGCGTGTTCGCCCGAGAAAATGGAGAAGTTGGAAGACTTGTTGTAATGTCAATTTACGACTTTGAGGACCCCATGCTCATGCCCAAAGACTGCCCTAGGTCCTACTGGGATAAATTCAACCGAGTACGACGGGAGCGGTTGGTGTGTGAGTATCAAACGAAAGCTTTAATGGCTGAAATTGATAGGATAAGTGAGGCGATCAGTGAGTGCAACCGTAAAGAGGCAGAGGGAACGGCGACCATTGCCGCAGTCTTGGGCGTTGTATCCCACAAGAATGACATGAAAAATTACTTTGTCGCTAACGTCGAGTTTCAAATGATTTTGGGGAAAGGGCAGTGTGAGATTAACTGCTGGGAATTCAAGGAGCATGTAAATGCAAACATAATCCTGATTGAAAACGTGGAAAAACTTAACGCACGAATTTACGTAAGCTTATATAATTAAACGCGTTACGAAACATTTCTCGAAAGTGTCCATAAAATGAAGGCTTTTAATAATTCGTATATGGATTTATTGTTTTCAGGAAGCATCAGATAAATTGATTAAAGAAATGACAAAGACAGCAGTCGTTCACCGTGACATTAGAGAGGTTGAATGGAGATTCATGGTGGTGGAGATGGCTACAAAGGATCTTAAGAAGGTCAAACATGATGTTACATGTTTCAAGGTAAGAAAAAAATATATGTTCAATTTCACAATAGCTACCTATATACTTTTCTTAACACCGTACTTATTTTTACCCGTTTTATTCCACAGCCTACAAAGAAATTATTGGAGGTGCTACGTCGCGGAATTAACCTGGATACAATGCATACAGACAGAATTGCTTTAGTTGATTACCTTCGTGCAACCTACATCAAGGTATCCCTATTTTTATACTTAATTGTTTTATACTTGTGCAGTGTATAATATAATTAAGAAAACAACGTTTTGACTTTTGCTTTGCAGTACCAGAAAATATTCCTTCGTACAAAGAAAAAGTTGCTTCGGTTTTATCAACATCAAACCCAGCGGCGTCACAGTGGAAATGATAAATACAGAGGAAATATTCTTGAGCAGACGGAAACTCTCATGGCCAGCCAGGCTGTAAAGTTCTCGCCAAAAATGAATTATCACAGTAAAGAGGAGACAGAGAGACGGTAAAACTGACTTAATCTAACTGGCACAATTCCCATTTTCTTGTGTGATACACTAACACAAAGTTGCAAATTTCAGAGCAATCATGCTGATGCTAAGAGGATATCTAAATCGGAAGGTCATCCGACTAGCAAATGAGCTGGATAGGTTGGAAGAAGAACTGGAGAAACAGTACCAACGAACCTATCCTGTGCTGTAAAGTGTTACTAACAACTTGCGACGACTAGACTTAAATGTATTATCTCCCAATAATAATAATACTTTTGTACTGACGGCCAATATAACGTACTTTGTATTAATTAAACTAATAGAATTCAGATTTGTTATACCGATGGTTTGAGTACGCTTTTGTTTAGTTAACAAGTTAATTCATACAATAAGTGTATTGCATAATATGATCTGCAAGGCCATAACGGTGCAAGGCATATCAGAAATTTGACATCAGTAAACTGCACGATGATAATCTTTCATGTACATGATTTCTTGTCTCTATTCTCCATCGGATCAGTTCAGTTTGAATAGGAAATTCAAACCTTTCTCATGTAAGTAAAAATGTAAATTATTTGGAATGCCTGCATATAAATCCAAAAGGTAGACAAACGCTGGATTGTTTCGTCTTTGAACTCAGCACTAAAATCATATACTAACAAGTCCACCAAGCGGAANCTAACAATGGTTGTGTTGTGTGAGGCACACCGTACGCGTACGTGCTTGCCAGAAATGGAGCACATATATTAATACTTCCGCTCAAATATACCAAAATAGGGTAGTCTATATAGCCAACTGCAAAATGGAAAATCCCACCATCCATCATGCACATTCATTTAGTCCTTTACAATTCTGACATGCTACTACACATTTCCAACTACAGACTACCTGGTTTTTCCTTCTTCACTCTAAAAAACGTTACTAACATGGGTTGCAGTTGATGAGACATGTGATAACAATTACTAAAATACACACGATGACTGACGAAAATAAACCCCCATTTACTAACAATGCACTCCATTCCATACCTTTCATATAAAACCTACGAAATCGAAAATGCCCACTGACGAACTATAGAATCACTTAAACCGAGTCGTAAATTTATTCGTCATTCCTAATTATTCCTCGTTGCGGGTACAAGTGTAGTGTTTCTCCGTTGTCTATACGAAAAAGCGAGTTAAAACACAATCAAGTTTAGCAAAATGTCACATTTACCAGTTGTGTTTGGTGCATTTCTCTTAGCCATACTGACATTTACATTTTGTTCTTCTCAAAATACTGACAACCAGTTTTACCAGCAGCAGCCAAAAAAGAATTTTCGATATTACCCCGGTCTCCCCCCAATACCAAAATACAGCACTAAGGAGGATTCAGAAGTTGTTGTGTTTAATCCTTCTCACGAACCTGATGTCAGAGCAGTCGGACTGGAAAGCGCATTCAAAAAGACCACCGAGTCCGTGACAGAGGAAATGGCAGGTACGTTAACAACAGGAATGCGAAAGATTGGAAATGGAATAGTGGAAAAACGGGAGGAAGAACTTGGCAAATATATCGAAAGCGAAGAGGATAAATCAGAGTCGAGCACAGCGTTTGCTCCAATCCGTTCCAGAAAAGGCAGCTCCTCAAAGGACGCAGACAATGGTACTGAATGAAACTACAACTTCAGCGACAAAACCATCGTCTCCTAAACCAATAAAATTAATTGACAATCCTGACAAATCCTCTTCATCGGAAGCCCCAATGAACTCAAGTGAAGCCCACGACGAGGATGAAGACAGTGACTCAAACCCCGATGCAAAACCAATCAAGTACGAGGCTCCTGACTATTTCGAGACTCAGAATCATCCAAAGCCTTACTTTGATTATTATTATTAAAAATGGAATTTGCATTTCATTTACAAATACCTTTACGACACTTTAAGCTTTATTGTTGTGTACTCCCGATCAACAAATTTCGTACCTCAAATAAAAAATAAAAAATTTATTTATACCAAGACCTTGTTGTATTTTTTTATCATCTGCCGGCAATAAATTCTGCTCGTTGGAATTCCCTTCGAAAGCATATAAAACCATAAACTAGATCAGCATCGGGTTATCAAAATCATTCCAATTTACGGCACAAACGAATAAACTATGTAAACTTTTAATTTTGCTTTATAATAAAAATTAGATTTTTCTGTCTTCTAACTGGAATTTACGCGGATTCCCCGACCGTTTTATGTAATTTTAACAAGTACGACGTGACGTGACTATCTCATTTGTCGTAAAAAGAAACAACTACCTGTATTTAGGTAGGTCGTAAGACTAATTGTAAGTAAGTGGTGTGCCCGTAGGGATACAATTTAAGAAGTGAATGGATTGCAGTTTCCTGACTGACACATGTTTTAGGTTTAGGTTTAAGGATTAGCAATTTGTATGATCATCATACTATATCAGAGCTGTTGTTCTCCCACAGACGAGTAGCCGTCAAGGTCAGATTCAAATCTAGAAATTCCTTATTCAGCAGAAAAAATCTCGGAGTTGAAAGTAGAACTTATTTTCAATTCAAAGCTGAAGCTGAACGTACGTCGAAATTAATTACCCTGGCCCACACACAACTCAACCCTAACGCTAGCAATTTAACATTTACACACACACATCTTCTTACGTACGTCATCAGCATCACAGACAGGTAAAGCATCAACTCATGTTTTGCTTATCTGTAAATAATGGCTCATGAACATGTAATCCACAATACGCAATGAATATCGGTATGAATAGGTACATAAAAATGTTCCAAAATACCTTTTCCTACTAACTACATTTTCGTTTCACATGTTAATAGTTTCGAGTAAGGTAAACATGAGTCAGTAAACACATTAAATAGTAAATATATCATCTTAAACTATATAATTTTCCAACAAATCTAACAAAAAGTGTCCTTAACCAGTTACCAATTTGAACTGAGCATGCATAATACCAGAAATAATTCATGTATGTAAATAAATATGAATTGTATGTGTATCATCAAGTCATATCGTGGGATTACTTATGCTAGTTGATCTAAGCATCCGAACCCCAACAAGTTTTCCTACAGCTATGCAAAAAATCAACATTATAAAATGTGTTTCTAACATTTGCTTGAATGCCTTCCTCTTACTGGTCAACGCTTGGTTAACTTGGTTTTTTGCAGCTATAGTGTATTTGGCATTACTATATACAAGTTCAGATAATGCAAAAAGTCATGCATTAAAACATTAGCTATGTGAATGAATGGGTGGGTAAACAATGGAATGGTTTGCCTACTAATAATATCATCTTTGTTTCGTTCGATTTAAACTTAAAAATTCGCATCTACTAGAAAGAAACTGTAAATATTTTTATGGGGAAGAAGTAACGATATCTTAGCTTATGCAATCATCAATTTATTCACAACGCTCTGGAGCATATCAATGCTGGAATAAATCTACAAACCTATTGATTGCTTGCTTAATTATGTAATTTACGGAAGACAATTACTACGTGTAGCTGGATTTCGCCGTATGATAACGATGCGCTGGTTGGGATTTTGGAAATATGAAATAAACACTATAACGGTAACGTACCCGGAAGAGTTTCCACATGGAACGGCTTATCATTCATCTACGTACACGTACATGGATATTTATATTTCATCATATATTTAAAAAAAAAAAAGAAGAAGAAGCTGTGAGGTAATAATTATCTCAGCAGAGTGCTTGTAATCAACTACCTTTGTACTCATTTTGGATAATAGCTAACGGGATAGTATGATGTTTAACGAATGTCTTAAGCTAACTACTTTAGTCACAAGGAATCTTTTGTACATAACTGTTCTGCCTTCAAGCCAAGTCCAAACTGAAGCTGTGATTTGAATAATACGTGCAATTCCGAAATCAAAAGTTTTGTAAAATGGCCTGCATTCAAAACAGACTACGACTATTTGTCGTGGTGGGTTGCATGCTGTCATCGTCAATGGCCCAGTATGGAGACTCAAAGTATAGCAGGTAACAAGTGTTTGTTTGTACATGATTCCTTACAATACAATCCCATTTTGTCAAAATCCTTGAAAATCCTTCGAACATATGAATTATATAACTTTTTCTAGAGACATTGTCAACAATGTTGTTCGATCGTTGTGTTGGTATGAATTCATGAGTAAAATCAAAACGGATGTAAATCAATTCCTGAGGTGCGATAATCAAGTACAGAAAATCAAAAACGGTTACGAGGGTGCACCTGACGTAAGGAGTTTTGCATCAATTTCCATATTATACGTATTCCGCTACAGTTCACATCAGCTTTCCACATTGTGTTTCATACAAACTTTAGATGGTATATGGGGGAGCCCTTGCGAATACACTTCCACAATGGTTTCCAAATTACATGCGCGAGTGTGATGACTACTTGAAGGTAGCATACCTATTTTATAAATAAATGCTTTAACTGTGTTTCTGCGACTAACTGCCTTTTAAATTGTCCTTTTCTAGTCACCCAAGCGTCCATTTAAGGGTGGAGTTGGTAAAAGCAACTATGGATTTGTTATTGGAGAACGTGGAGGTTTCCAGGATTATCCGTTCCAGGCATTTTCTCATTGCATTGTTGCTGAGGTGGATAAAAGTAATGGAGCTCCTGCCATGCTTGCATTGGTAATTCTCATATAACAAATATGTCATCATTTGAGTCTAGTGTTTGTGGTCAAATTCAATGTTTGACTTCATCGATTCATTTTGGCTTTTGTAATTAATTAGGAATCACGACTAAGGGGGGAACGATACTGGAGAGAAACCATGTTCCGCCGAGAGAATGAGTTCCGAATGCGACACAACGTGTCCAATTTGGAACTTGACACCTTGGTGCGCAACACAATTTCTTGATACTATTCGTGTCGTAATACCTGTATAAGGCCATTCTTTGAAATAGTTTTTAAATCCTTTTATATTCATTATACATTAGTTGACAGAAGACGCTCAAAAATACGCGGATGAGTTAGCCCGAACTTGCTCCTTCAAGCCCAGCAACCCAATGTCCAGACAGCGCCTATACAATCATCAGTTCACTGGAGAAAACATTGCAATGAATGGGGGCGCCTTTCTTCGGGATGAAGACTCAGCCAATGTTGCTATAACCGGGTGGTACGAAGAAATGGCAAATTATGATTTTGCAACAGGAGCTAGCAAAACTACACTTCCGGTAGACCAGTTTACCCAGAGTGTGTGGAAAAGCACGGAACGGGTTGGATATGGAATGGGAACTAATATAAAGTGTCCAAATGGGTATACCCATTATATTGTTGCCCGCTATTACCCTGCTGGAAATAACCCTAATACATATTTGGAGAATGTATTTCCACCAGTTGCCGCACCACCAGTTTAACAATACTCAGGAGGGATTGTTGTAATGTATTAGCTTCTGATGGTTTTGGAATTTAAATAGGAATATATTTCATAAAAATACATCATGCAAAAACTTGTGCAAGCTCTATTATTATTTTTATTTTTGAATATTTTAATAAATGTTTTATAAATATATTAAAAAATCATTGAATAAACTGATTGTGCGTTTATTTAAACATTTGAACTAAGAAATATTTTGATGGGATGGCCAACAATTTGACAACATTGCTTATATTGAAGCTCTAACTTGAACTTTGTACGAAGAATTTTTACTTTCGCCTTCGCCGGCGTCCTCCGAATTCCTGAAAGTTTGGCAACACGGTTGGAAACATTGGTGGGGGTGTAAGCCTTGTTAAAAGGTGGAGCAACTTTTGTCCCGTTTCCTCTGCGGTGTTGGACCAGTCATCAAATATTTCCCTGTAGGTATTCGTTATTGCCTGGATTGGGTTTTCAGATGTGGATGAACTTCTGCCTGTTTTAATTCTTCTTGGTCGTTTTGTAGTCGTTGTTGCGTCTTCTTCGTCACTTCCTTTGCTACTGCCACCACTCTCATCACTGGTCATTCGCTTCACGTGGAAATTTAGTTTGCTAGATCGAATAAACCGAATTCGAGGTAAAATTCTTTCAGCGCCTCGGGAAATCGTCTCTCTTCCAGCTTCCAAGTATTTCCTTGCGTCGCGAATTAATTCTTCGGGAACGTTAACAGTAGAGGTGGGTTCTTCGTCTGAGGATTCTTTTTCAGTAACTGGCTTCGGCTTTGGTTTCGTGTTAGATGGTCTTGAAGAGCGTGATTCGGGTTTATTAGAACTCTCATCCTCGTCTGTATCGTAATAAAATCTTCTCAGTTCTCTAAGCTCCTCGGAAGTGTACTTTGAGGATTCTGCAAGAACCACTAGGACCACAGTCGTTAAAAGAACTGTAACCGTGACTTTAGATAAAAACGTCATCTCTCTCTCTCTCTCTGATTTAGGCCAGATTTAGGGGTTCATTGAAAATTACACACCACTTCTATACAGTTCAATATCGTGATTTAAACAAATCAAAGTTAGTCAACGTGGTGGCTCCGCTCCACTCTTTGTTTTGAACTTGCTGCAAAATGTTTCTGTTTCTGACTAATCAACGAAACAATTAAGCAACAAAATAGCGCGAGGTAATGCTAGCAAAAAATGATGAAACGAAAAGGCTATACATTAACTAACTAAAAAATTGATTTTTGGAGAACAATTTTTTTACTTACACTTATTACACGTTAACATTTTGTATTCTCAAATTTCCAGAAGGTTAATTATCCTTTGTTACAAGTAGGAAATATTATACAGTTTTACTTCGAGCGTTAGCTAATGATCCGTAGAAAAATTGACATGTTCATACTATCCTTTAAAATTATAGTACATATTGTAGCTCCTATAATATAGTTGATAGTGCATATATATATGGATGATTTTATAAAATCAAAAAAATGAACATGCTTGTATAGGTATTTCTTGTACGCAGTACATCATTATGGCTGGGAATTTTACATGCATAAAATGTGTACATAAGCCCTAGTATTATTTGTACTGCCCGTGTAAACCAGTTGCTGTTGGTGGTGGAGTTTGGTAGGCATGTTTTATTTGCACTATTAGCAGATATGTAACTGCAGAACATCTCTTCTGGAGATCTGGATTATAAAATAGACAGTACACTCAATGCGTGTGAGAATGCAAAGGAACCAAAAATAGATTCACTCTTGAGACTAATCTAAAGACGATTGTTGAGGTAGCCGCGCAGTAATGCAACACTACAAGCAGGTTTTCATAAGCATAATATCTCCCGTCAAGAAAGACTATGGTTTCATGATTTGCGAAAATAAACCTGCATATATTCCATTCAGTGGCATTCAGGAAAAATGAGCAAAAAAGTCAAACTAAAAATTGGTGTGAAAAAATCACGAGAATGTGTTTACTCGTATGAAGTCATGCGCGATGGTTGGTAGAAAACGATGGTGTCTTGATAGACGTTCTCAAATGAAACAAGTTTTTGAATAGAGGGCCATGCTCAGAAAGAAGAAGGCCACTTTTGTTAAAAAATATTTTCATTTTTAACTTGTCATGATGGATAAGCCGATACCAGTATGAAGCTGGCGATGCGGGTGATAAAACCAAATTACAAGCTAGTAATAAGATGAAAAACCGTTAAAAGTGTGATTATTTTAGATTTTAAATGTATTATCTTGTAATTTCGGACGTCATT
>JAANSN010003396.1:0-18765 GCA_036850665.1 Dicranocentrus wangi | reverse complement strand
GCTTTTCACTTTTGCGTTGTCTTCTTTTGTGAGAACCTGCTAAAATTGCTTTTATCATCAAGTTCCACCCCGAAATCGACGGTTTTTCTCTCCCTCTCTCTCTCTCTCATGCATCCTGACTGATATTATTACATTTTACAAAAAAATAATAAAAAATAATAGGAGCTGACATAATCAAATTCCACTCACCTCCACGCTCCATTTAAAACGTACACAATGTGTGTGTGTGTGTGTATATATATAGTTTCGTGCATATATAGTTACGTGCATTTCGTGCATAACTGCTGCTATGCTGCCAGAGTGGATCCCTAAATGTAGTTTTCTTGTTCTTGTAACTAAAGTATCCCCTTTTTAAAAAAAACGGAGCTCCTCCAACTCGGCTGAGAAAATGGATAGCAATCTTTCAATGTAACTGTGGGGGAATGGGGAAGAGGGAACGGGCTTTTAAAAATGCGTGTTGTACATCCTTACACGCTTACATTTTGCAACACGTCTTTTATTTACAAGGCATTCATTCCTTTCTTTCGAAGGAAATTATGTGAGAGCATCCATGATTAATAGGTTTGTCCATCGTTTTCCCGTTTTTCCCTTTGACTCTCAGCAGCCTGGCTCCCTTCTGGGCAACTCACCAAAGAACAAACATGATGGACAAGTGTCTACTACATACATTCGTTCGGTTGATCTAGTTGGAGTTGGAGCTTGCATGTGTTGCAAGATGAAGCCAGGCTTTTCGCAAAGAACAGAACAATTGCCAAATAAATCCGTATATAGGTAGGTAGGTAGGTAGGCATGGGCATTCAAAACTGAATGAACAAACTTTTTTAAAGTGAGTGTCCATATCAGTCTCTGAATAAGAGAAATCCTACGAGAATCATCTTGCATTTATCTAATCGTAAGTAATTTCAATGCAATCGTGCAATAATTTCATCCTTTATCATTCCACGCAGCAGCTCATTTTATCATCGGATCATCCTTGTCTCTGTCGTGATGCTGATAACCTCTCCGTAATTCTCGTTTTACTTTCGTAGCCCTCTTCTCCTCTGATATTTGCTTTATTGTTCTTGCCTTCTGGTCACTGCACTGGCAAATACTTAGTTTGTCGAATTACTCGACTGTTATAATATTCTTCCTTCTTCATTACATACGCAAATAACTGCTTTCAGTTTCAGTCCAAACTGATGAACCCCAGAAAATACCTGTTTCCTCGCGTAATACCCCTTTTTATTCCTACATACATGTTTTTCGGTTTATAATACTCCCCGTCTCTCTGCGTGTGAATATTTGCTGCCCTCCTCTCCTCTCGGAAAACAAGAAGTGCTCTCAACAACGACTGCAGTTCTACGTGACTTAATGTTCCTTGTGCATTATTTTTGAAGAGGTATTAATGAATATAAATATTATTCATCAAGTATTATTTTTTTTAAATAATCGTGTGGCTACTGACTAGTACATACTACATTTTACCTGCACACACGATCCATTTTTGAACAAAGAATTGATATGGGCTCATCACACCAGTCAAGTTTTGAGCCACTACTACTGCACTGATATATATATATATATATATATATATATATATATACCAGCATCAACGAAATTATTATATTCTCTCATAGAGTCAAAAAATGGGAATGTGATGTTTGGTGAGAAAATGAATTGCGCACAAAANACTGATATATATATATATATATATATATATATATATATACCCCAGCATCAACGAAATTATTATATTCTCTCATAGAGTCAAAAAATGGGAATGTGATGTTTGGTGAGAAAATGAATTGCGCACAAAAACATCATCCCCTCGTAATCTGAAGGAATGCTACCCTGCTCTAGAATATAATTACAGGTTTTCATTCTACATTTACGATTTTTAGCAGTAATATAATATATATATCGTCGTATCGTTTGTCTTGTTTTCCTGATGGCTTCCTTTGAAGTTCTTTTAAATAGCGTAATACGCTATGCTAAAAGCTCTCTTTTTTACAGTTTGACGAAACTCGACTAATATGTATTGTAGTATTGTATGGTCACCTCTCTAATAAGACCTGTTCGGTACACTTTCTTCTGGGGAGCCGTGACATGAAGCGATTTTGAAGTTTGAAATGACCAGTTCACAGTAACAACCAACCAACTGACCCTTTAGAGGAACACTGCACTGTAAAGTTGTGTGACGAAAAATTGAGATGGCATATATATTTTAGTTTAGTAGCCTAAAATTTTTTAATGTGATCAGCTCGCACAACATTTAATAATAATATGACATGGGAATATGATGACTCTTTTTAGGAGCTTTGTGCTGTGCCGCACCACACACACACGAACGAAATCTCGAAATATGTCGTCCGCTATGCGCTAGACCTGCATGTTGCATGCATTCTCACAACAGTCAGCAAAGAATAACAGTTATTGAATTACAGGAAGCACACGAAATTTAGGTACCTCCACATTCCAATAAGTATTATTAATTAATAGCAAACCGCTGCTGCCAAGAGGTTATTAATGCTAATTACATCTCATCTCAACTCAACCTGTATGCCCATCACATCTCCGTTTTGAACATGAAAATTTGCAGTATGTAGTATAGTGGCTAGACTACTTTTACTTTAAAAATGTTAATTAAAGGAGGATGCTAATTTCGAGGCTTATTTTAGTCTTGTATTTAGCACTTTGCAGAGAGCAACACAACACATGTATGCAATATGTGTACCAGTAAAGTGTTTACCCAAAATGATGTCGGGTTACTTAAATCATCATTGTAAACACGACACACGACTTGTGTTGTACTCCATCCCTCCACGTCGTCCCATTAAATAACTAACATTTTAGTATTCTTCTTGAACCACACCGGCATCAGAATCAGCATTGCCGAGCCGGCAGTGGGATTTTTGCGATATTTCGTCTCGTCTCTGTGGCAAAAGTCTCAGTTATCTTCCTTGAATTGCTAATGATATTATGACGAAGAGTGTCGCTTTATGGACGTGTGTGGTGGTGGTGCCGATGCTTTGAGTTTTTTCGAGGTGAATGCACTGTGCGAATTGGATGCTGCTTTTGCCTCACATAATTTTCCCCCCAGGTATTTACCGTACTCTTGGTATACTAGATGAGGGTAAACCACAAAAAAAAATATTGTAATGTGTATTATGACGACGACGACGGGCTTTTAAAAGTACAGCCGAGCTAGTAAGCACTCATCACATCATCCCAATAAAATATACTTTTACTATATAGTTGAGTGCTAAAAGGAGTGAAAAAAAAATTCCATGTGCTTGTATATGTCATTTTGTGTTTAGTATGCATGATTTGTCTTCCCGTATTTACATAATGTATATTTGTATTTATGGATGAGGCATAATCACACGCCTAATCATGCAATTATCGTAGTCATCACCCCCACCTTACCACCCCTAAAATCATCAATATCAGTGTTTTTTTCAGTCGTCACTTGAAACCAGCCACACACCACTCCTGAATTAGTGTTTCCTCCCTCTAATGGTGGTTATGCTGGGGAAGAAATGGAGTGGTTGGTTGTGTACTTTTTTTGTACCTTTTATGCGGAATTTTATATACATACTTAATACTCACTTACACACACCTTTTGCTCGCCCAGCAGTCAGAAGCTTATTTCCTCTGAAGAAGGTTTTTTCTTCTTCTTCTTCTTCTTCTTCTTTTAAGTTTAAGACATTTTTAAAGTTGAGAGTAAAAAGCACCATGCAATAAAACCATCTGTCGAAGCGCATAGCATAGTACACAGTCAGTAAGTACACACCTGTCATACCTGAAACGCTTATCAATACTCACTTTTGTTCACCGCATTTTAGAATAATGCATCCGGAAAATATTCTTTTTTGTCTTGGGAGATAATATTTCCTATATAGCGGAGCTGATAGAGCCTGGCTCGTCGTCGACGTCCGCGTCCCAGGTTCTACGAAGACATTAAATGATTCATCGTCTGTCGTCATTATCACCATGCATCATCACCATCACCATCAACAATATCAAATAGAGAATATTAGAAAAATGCTTTCTGAATTCACTCGCCAATATTAATATTAGCCATTGTTGTTGGTCCAACTGCGTGGGTTGGAGATGAATGGAAAAGAAGGGTGCGTAACTTCTTCGGTCAATTGTGTGGTGGTCGTCGTGGAACGTTGTAATTTTGCTTTTATTGTTTTTATTTGCTACAAAATATTATTTCTCCATTGTTGTGCTTTCATTATATGTACTGCTTCCGTAAAAGGGTGACACCTTGAAATTATTCATGTTTGGGGGTTTATCATTATTACATATATATTTTTTTTTCCTTGAAGCTTTTATTTCATGGCTCCTTTCAACAATCGTTTCACACAGGACAGGTACTTCTTCTTGTTACTGCCGTATAGAAGAATGCAAATCTTGGCGTTTTTTAATTCATTCATCCGCGTTTCATTTTCACCTGGCCGTTTCATTCATTTTTTTCGTGGTGTTCTAAACTCTACTAATAACAATAATAGTAATAATAATAATGTATGCAGCAAGGAACGAAATTCATTTTCGAAAAGGGACACACATGGGCGGAAAGAAATCAGAGAGACATAAAAGAAGAAGCCAAGTAATTATCATTATTACTTTTGCACAGAGTACAACTGTTTGTCGTGTTTGTTTCGAACAGGTGATAACCATAATTGGGCTTGTGTAAGAAAGGGCTAAAAACTCTTTTGTCAGGAGAATAATTGAAATTATAATACTTTTAACTCTAAACTATGATTTACATTTTTTTTCTCCACACACTTTCTTTCAAGCATCCGCTTCGGCGGAATGCGTTTTGTTGGTGATGCGATGCGATGTGGATGTGATAGTGACGATGATGCACCCAAAAGGATGTGATCATCCGAATATTGCATTGAGAACAAAAATAAAAACAATCTCTCCCGGCTTCACTCCTCTCTAAAGAAAAACTCGTTGATGCTGTGTATTTCAAAGAGGATGAAACGTTAGCGTACACCTATAATTTACCTGTTGACAGTAGAATTTCCTTAACATCAAAAAGTACGTGTAAAAAGTATCACAAGGAAACTCGGTATTTCATGTTTTTATTACTCTTTTTTTTGACAACCCCCATTTGCAGCAGTTTTTTTCGATTTACTGCACACAAATTCTTATTATTATTAATTAGAAAACAATAAGGGATGCTCAGAAGGGATTTATTTTTCGTGACAGACCTTGAGGGACGTGGTGAAGCATTTTCTCTCTAGATTCATTTTTCATTCTACTTGGGTGACTCGCTTTTAAAATGTTTTGGGTAAACGAGGATTTTCGTCACCGCAAATCCCCAACGTTTGCCCTATGGTCGTCGTAAATCATCATCACAGCATAAAAACGAACATTTAACATTTGAGTGTGCAAAATGTAACTCGAAAATGACATGAAACGACTGTCATTTAAAATAATTACACACACACACTCATTCTGAAATGCATGCATATTCACGTTGTTAGCGCCAGCCTGTTGTTTTTTTTCCTTCGTTGCATTGGTCCTGAAATTCAGTTACACTGTCATTTGAGACGGCTTCATGGTGAAAATCATACCGTTTCAAAAAAAAATATGATTTTTTTTTCGTTTGTGGTCACTCATTTAAAATGGTGGTGGTGGTGCTGGTGTGTTTGATGTAGAGTTCGCAAAAGAATTCATGTTTCGTCCCCCCCCGGTAATTGTACGGTAGGAAAAGGTATATATTATTTTACGGCAGTAGTAACTTTTAATTCAATATATATACATCCATAAATATATTATAGGTTTGAATGAAGAACACCAGGAATCCTTTGGGAAAACGCTTTACTTGATCACACACACACAAGTCCACTTTCTTCTTCTTGCATTGCTATTGCTGATGCTGCTGCAGATGAAGAAAGAGGCAAATGATACAGTTTGAAGATAATGGCTAATGGTCGCTTTTAGCAAAGTGTGTAATTTATAGTCTGCCGGTCCTGCTACGGTGTCAAATTGCATGCCACATTTTTGCAATAAATTCTTTTCGACTTTTTGTTTCCATCCAACAAAACTGCATCCATGCATTCAGCTCACTAAAGAGTAAGACGTGCAAATTACGTGCAGTTTTAAATTACGCTATCAGGAAAACAACACGGTGAGATAGAAAAAAAGAAGTGAATAAGGCGAGTCAAGTAACAACCAAAGGGGAAAGAAAATTGATTGAGTTTTAATAAAAACGTCTAACAATTTTGTGCATTTAAGTGCATGAAAGATATATACATTTAAATGGATTAGTAGGAGTCGTCGAGAGGATAGAGAATCTTTTAAATTGGTTACTACTATTTCACTTATTCTTCTCTCATACTTCTTGAAGTAGGAAGTTGCTGCTCGCTCGATTTTCATTTCGTTCGCTCGTTGATGTACATAGTATAAAATGGGACCAAGTTGGCGAACAAGAGACAAATAAGTGCTAATAACCACTGGTTTTTAAAACATATATATTATGACAGGGAGGCAGTGAGTGAGTAATGGTCCTCGCTCTTATCTATCTTTATACCTACACTCTTTTGTTTCTCATTCAAGCATAAAACCAATCAATTGGGATTTCTTCATGACTTCAAAAAAAATATAATCATAATTTAGTGGTGGATGGAGAGTGGAGAGGTGTGCACCGCACGAATCTTATAAAACAGTCTACCTGCCTAGATGCGAAAAACCATTTAAAATCCAAACGCACACCTCTTCTTCTTCTCCCCGACCGACGAGTTACATGGTGGCAGCAGACTGTTCGAAGAATTACTATTTTGTTTTCTAACCATGCTGCACCACCACCAATCAATACACAATCAACTGGTTTGATCCCACTTTTCCCTAATTCGGCAGTATAACACTATAAATCTGATTTGGTCTAATGGATTTTGAACTTTCTCTGCCTCTTCTGCTGCTTGGTTTGTAATAATTTTCATTTCAGGTGGTTAGCGTCTTTTTCACGCAGTCCCCTGCCTATTATGTATGCTTCCAATGTCATTATATGCCTGAGACAATGCAACCACCACCACCACCGTTCCTTATTCCTTTTGCAAAAACTGCACACGCCTGATTGACTTTATTTTCTGTGTTTTTCTCTGAATTATAGCGGGCTTAGGCATATACACTATAAACTATATTCAGTCAGTATTGATGTACGTCTCGTCGCTCATGTACAATACATTGTATTCCATTTAAAGATATTCGAAATCTTAACAACAAAAAGCCTTTCTTGTTGCACTTGCAAACTTGCAACATGATAATTGTTCCTCCAACAATAATGCCGTCTATATAGAGACGATCAGGTGTGGATGCTTTACTACCGCTTTTATTGTGGCTCAAAAAAAGTCCTTTCATAAGTAACACCTTTCTTCTATCGCGACTTAATTTCAAGCAAACAGATATTCAGCGCCGATAAACAAGCCAAGAGGGAGGTTTCCTAAATATGAAACTTTGAATTATAATTTGTGCTCAATTGCTGATTTCCATTGAATGAAATCTCTGGTCGTAAAAATACTCATTAAAATACAAAGAAGAAGAGCTCTCTGCTCTTTCAATCTTTCAGTGGACATTATTATTATTATATGACTAATCCGAAATCAAGTTGCAAAAATGTGGATGTATGTGCTCGACTTCCAAACTGGATTTAAATAGACTCTGCCTGCCACCAGTTATGGGATGGATACATGAAACTAGCTGATTATCACAATTTACTTACAAAGAAATAGCTTTTTACAGGTGTGGAGGGGTGTCTCCGTGCTCCCCTTCCCTTGATTAATACAGACTTCATCTCATTCCGTTTTAAAATTTATTGAACCCACACCAATGGCAGCAATGAAGTGCAGCATGGTCAAAGTAGTAATTTAATACCAATTGCACCCTTTTCTCAATATGAATTTGCTGTAGCCTTTTTCTCTAATTGTTTGTGATGGTGAGTCACTCTACTAAATTCACTTTCTCAGATGACATGACATGGGATAGAATACAACTTCAACAAAACTCTGAAGCCTCATCTGTTGAACTTTTGTAAAAAAAAATGCGCCCATGAAACATATAAGCATTTAAAACTTTAAAGCTAAATAACATCATTCAAAACTAGACTTCCTAGATAACGTCACGTCGTCAATCGTCAATGTTCCCCATATAATCAACAAAAACTCACAGTTGCGGTGTGGTACACCTTCTTTAATTGTGGTACTACTGGGATAACGCACAAAAAATAAATAAGTAGAAATAACGTTGTGAAAACTGATCTTCATCATAATATCCTGCTCTCTCACGTTTCCACAAGAAGTTCTAAAAAGCTCCTTGATTGCTAGTGACGAGACAAGCAAGTTGATGATGATGGTGATTATTATGACTAAGCAAATTACCACCAGAGATTTTATTTTTTCGCCCAAATTACACACTACCCAACACAAACTGCACACCGTTTGTCAATTGATTGAATCGAAAGTTTTGTTGTGTTTTGAGGCATCACTTTTTTGCAATATGCCCAGTGGCCTGTTGGTCCGCACTTGAAAATTGTAGGGCAAAGCTGTTTTGCATACAACCTGTTTCAGTCTCATTCTCGTTTGGTCTATTTCACATCATCATTGGTCCGTCCGCGACCAACAGGTAAAATGTGCTCGTTTATTAACTGTTTGGTGCATTTCAGACAATAATCGTAGTCCACGTAAAAATTCTTCAAGAAATTGATATACATACAATACAACAAAGCATTAACCAACAACAACGACCGTGTTGCGTAGTATATATGCCTTTTAATTTTGCATCAGGCAGTTTTCGATCGGTGTATATGTATTTCTTCTTTGTAAAGGATAAAATTATAATCCGTCGCGTCTTTTTACAACTTTTGTGAAAGGATATATGATTTCATATATCACTTTAATCTTGGCGATGCGATGCGTTGTCGAACCCGCAGTTTGCTTTGCTTCCTTTTTGTTCGTGTAAAAAAATCATATTGAATTGCTTGTGCAATGTCGCTCCTGAGCCCTATGTTACAGTAGGGCCCACCTGGGATATTATTATTGATTGCTCCTAGAAATGCTAAACAATATGACACTTAAATGGATAGCTGACCAAGTATAATTCGTAAAAAAATGCTTCGTCCAACCAACCAAACATACTTTAAAATAAAATATGTTTGATTTTGGTTATTTCGAAATGTATCGCATCTCTTCCTCGCCTCGCCTGTCGTCTGCTCTCTGAGCAGAGACAAAAACAAAAAAAACGAAGTACGTTTGACGCTTCGTGGCTGTGGCTTTTTTTCACTACAGACCTACTTACTCCTTGTTATAATTGCCCCTAAAATACAGTTTAGTCTGCTGTTTTGACATGGGGACGTTAGAGTCGAAGAAGGAAAAAAATAAAACCTGTGGGAATCACTCCACACCGTGGTGGGCACCAAGAATGACCATTCTTTTCGTCACCATATATTATCTTTTTAAAACGACGACACGCATTGTGTATATATGTATGTGATTCCCTGTTTGGGTGCAGGATTTTAGTTTACTAGGTGCTACCACTGGGGCCTCACTGCCAGAGATACACGCTATTTGATTACAGATACTTGACATCATCATCATCATCGTCATCTCTTCATCTGCCCCAATTGCGTTTTCCTCACTACACACTCGACTCCTCGTTTACTTTAGCTTTTTTAATGCCAAAAAAGGGGTAAATGGTGTTTTACACATAAGCTTTTTGTCATGTTCGTGTGATTTCCGTCATAAAGAATTTGTATTTTTGGGGTGGACGATTTCTTGTGCTTGCGTGCAGTGTTTTTCTTTTTAAAAAAATTTATAAAAAAAACTCGCCTCGCGAAGGTAGTTTGGACAGTTGGCTGTAAGTGTAAGTAGCCGAGAAAAAGAAAATCCTTTGATTTAGTCAGCAGCCTCCACGCGGTTTCATTCTCGAGTGAGTAGGTTTTTTTAATGCTTGCAGGTAGGATCATAATGATGTATAGAGGAATTTCTGTGGTTTTCAGACAAATAGAACAGAGTGCAGCCTTGCAAACGTGTATATTAATGTTATCATAATCGTCAATGCTCCAATACCCAAGTAGCATGATAAGTATGCACGCGTAGGCAAAATGGGATGTGGGGGAGCAAAAAAAAGCAAGACACAAGAGATGCAGTCTCTCTCTCTCAACGAGTTCGGGATTTTGTTAAAATGAGAAAGAGCTTGGAGGAAGTAAGCGCCTCTCTCTAATACTAATGATCTACTGATCTGGATTTGTCTTCAGTTTTCTAGCATTAATAATAATAAGCTGCGCTGCGCTGCGGTACAAAATGAGAGACAAGTACCTAAACTCAAAGTTAGCTAAAACGTGATAGACACGATACGATAATATACAGTGAGAGGAGTGAGATTGATATGATAGTAGTTCTCATGGTCTACTCATGAGTTTTGAAAATGTATTTGTGAAAATGAGTTGAAATTGGTCAGTTAAATTGGTTTTACCTGAAAAATCTTTAAAAAAGTGGATAACAACTTTTTTTTAAATCTAAGACAACCAACCTCTCAAACACTTAATAATAATAATGGAGTGTTGTCAACGAGAGTTTTGGTGGGGTGTCTATCGAAACTAGCAGAAAAACTGGAATTCTTGGTTTTATCTTGTCAAACTGCATGCAGGGTTTGCATGGTCTATAATTGCGCATTGATCCCAATGCATTACTGCACATTAACAACATGCACTTGACGAGAAGTTGTATTTAATAGGGATTTCGTGTCTAGTTATTCTGATAATTCTCCAGGAGGATGAGATTGCCGTCGCTTGAAGGACTTCATATATAATTTTTTTATGCAGCAACTTGTTAACTGCGTCTTGCAGGGCAACAACAGTTGGTGTATCACTTTTGAATGCATTTTTGTTAGCCTGTAGCAAAAAGGGAACGAGTTGTTAACTCAAGACGAAAACATTTTTTTTGTTGGTTTTCGTGTCACATCATCGTACTAAACTTATTTGACTAGTCTACATGTTTCGGCTCTAAGCGTTGTATTTAGTTTGTATCAAGATGTTCGGCTTCTTCAGAAAAAAAATATATAGCGTTTTTCAAAAATAGTAGTGATGGCTGTGTACGTGCTTCCATTTCACATCACATTTTTCCTCTTCTGTTGTGTGCACCCCTCTATTCTAAACTCTTTCATCTTTGTTACTACTGTTACTGATCGTTTTTCAAGGGAAGAAAGTGAAATGGCCAGTAGGCATATACCACTACTACTCGCTTATACATTCTTATTGTAATATATTTCACGTATTAATTTGTCCCTATTGGAAGAAAATATGAAACAAACTTTCATTTTCATGCAGACAGGTTCATTCATTTTCGTTTTCAGAAGTTTCTTGTCAAAAGAGATGCCTCTGGCTTTGTATTTTTCATATGTGGCTTCAACAACGAACTGCTGCAGTCCTTTTTAAAACATGCACACACACGGTGTCTCGGAATCGGAATGCGTATTTTTTTCCCTCCGACGACTAAAAAGCAATGCATAAGAGGCAACAATATGAGACGATAACTATATTCATGGCAAGTCATGCGTTCATGAATTTGAACAAATGAGAGTAGACGATGACGATATAGTGACTAGGGTGCCTTACATTTTTCGTAACATCTTTTTAACGTTTTTTCTTCTTCTTCTTCTTCTGATTTTCTATTTTAGAATTGCAAAAAAATAAATAAACAGAGTCCGAACTGAATAGTGGGTTTAAAATGTTATCAAAGATGTAAATATTATACATATAGTTGCTGTTGTATCCCTGTGAAGCAACTAGTTATTAAGGAGTGCGGAGCAATCCTCATTTAGAATAGTCTGAAAGACTGGCCGGCCGGCCGTCCGTATACTCGGTAACTCTCCAACGGTTTGGAATTTTCAAATTTTGTTTTCGGCAATCGATTGCTTATCCACATAGCTCGGCTAAGTTCGTTACTCAGCGACCGTTACAAACCGTTACGTCAAAATATTTTTCTAATGGTAGCATATAGCATGTAGTATATCAATGACATGGCATTTCGCTCAAATTAAGTATATAGTCATTCACTATCATGCAGATTTCAAAAACAATGATGAAATAGGATTTTGAAATCGTTAATCAGTGATTTTTCAGTGACCATTAAAATTGTGAAAATCGCTCAAATTAAGAATCCAGCGGTTATTGGCAACGCTGATTTCAAAGGCAGTGATTGAATTGGATTTTGAAATCGTTGATCAGTGATTTTTCAGGGGCCACAAAAATTGGGAAAATCGCTCAAATTAAGAATCCAGGGGTTATTGGCAACGCTGATTTCAAAGGCGGTGATGAAATTGGATTTTGAAATCACAAATCGCAGTGTACTTGGACATTCGGAATGGACTGAAGTGTGGACATGCGCAGACAGTCGCATTGTAGACACTTATGTTTATGACTGGAGTTCATGCTTAAAGTTTAAAAAGAAAAGAAACAACCGCTCAACAGAATGTTATACAACTTTTAAGGACATTTCCGCACTCCGTATTTTTAACGTTTACATGGTTTATTATTATTATTATAATCTCATTTCAACTGTACTTGGCATTCTATGCCTTTTCACCTGTCACAACCAACCCAGGCTCTTCGCCAAGACATACCTGACTGACAAATCAAAGAAATGCATCTATCTAATTCCTTGTGAGAAGGATTATTATTATTAGTTAATGAACTAAATAGTGCATTTCAAGTTTGTTATCATCAGCGTCGGCTTCGGCCCCGTACGTGCGTGCACCCCTCTCATTAAATGGAAATACAAAGTGGTTCAATGACAAGAATCACACAAAAGAGCTGCTGGCCTTGCATTTACATATTCTCAATTTACATTTAAATTTATAATGAATCAATACGCTAACGCTAATTCATATGTAATACTTTAAATGCACCTGCACTCTGTTGTCATTATGATCCGTTTGAAGATATTGGCGTGTAGTACAACAACCGCTGTTAGGTGCAAAATTAGTGGCGTGTGCGCGAAGGCTTGACAAGTGATTTTTGAACCTAGTCGCGAAATTGCTTGATTTCTGTCAAGTTCTTAAATATAACTAACGTAAGTAACACACACATGTGTCATACGTCATATACGCACGTCTGCACCCTTCACAAACTCTGCTCTGTAACATAACTGACCATGAGCAAGTATGTATAGCTTTTTTACCTTCGATGTAACACCGACTCCCTCGTCGCACACTTTCGCTGTTACTTTATATATACATATATTATGATTTTTAATGTAGTCATTCTTTTCGCCAAGCTCATCATACCCATTGCCACAATTCTGTCAAACATCACGTCACACACAATCGAAAGTTTTATTTATTTTTTGCATTTGACATGGTTACAGCCAGCCAGCCAGCAGACGTCCCGCCTCATCTCATTGTAATAATAATTAGTTAAAACACAAAATGCAGATGCTAATTTACTTGATAATTTATCATAGTCATCATCATCTTGATAATTGAACAAAACCCTGTCATCAGAGAATGAGGAAAGCAAGGAAAACTCTCCTCGTAGAAGAATCTTACTTACTGACTGCAGCGCAGCAGCCTCTTCTCCTGCTGCACACTTTGTATTTAAGCTTTTACTTTCAGAGTTCAGAATCACATTTTTTTGCCGACGTTTGCGTTTGTGCAAAAAGACCATTTCGATTTCACTTATCACGACGACAGGCAGCTACGACAACATCAGCTCAGCTGTATCTTTTCAATCTTTGTTTTTGGGCCTTTTTCATTGTGTCTTGGTGAATTCATTCCTTTTTGTTTTACAGGCGCTCATGTTTTTATTCATTTATCAACTGCAATCAACTTTTTACATCTCCTGTTTCTATTTACTGTAATAGCATTTATGGCAATACAACAATGTCCTTATCGGCATACCTTACCTTTGTGGTGATCACACTTGCAAATCAAAGGCGTGTTATATTATTGTATGAGGAACCATGGTGGTTTTTACGAGTCTTGTCTATCTCCTGCAACTCCAACCCCTCCTCCTCCTCCTCTCTGGTTCGTCATTCGTGTGTCATTTTACTTCAGTCAGTCGAACCCTTCTTGCGCCTGCCTTCATTACCGAAGAAAATGCACTAATATCAATTATTAGATTTAGAAAGCAATTTTGATTTTGTATTTTATTACAAAGCAATAATAAACCTTTCAAAGGTAGAAGTAATGAGTGCGTGATTGTCCTTTATAAAGTTTTCTGACTTTTTGATGGGTGAATATTACGGGATGGGTGCATGAATACTGTGTGATGGGCGATTACTGTAGCTGTGGGATGTGTGATTACTGTGTGATGGGTGGTTGCAGAATGAGTGATTACTGTTTCTGGGTGATTACTAGTATACTGCGCATGTAAATCACTGAATAAAGACTTCAAAATGCAAATACATCACTGTATTTGAAATCAGCGTTGTCTATAGCCCCAGTATGCTTAATTTGAGACATTTTCAACATTTTAGTAACCAGTGGAAAATCACTGATTAACGATTTTAAAATCCAATTTCAGCACTTTCTTTGAAATCAGCGTTGCCGATAACCCCTATATACTTAATTTGAGACATATTCAACATTTTAGTGGCCACTGAAAATTCACTGATTAACGATTTCAAAATCCAATTTCATCATTGTATTTGAATTCTGCATTATCGATAACCCCTGTATATTTAATTTGAGAACTTTTAAAATCTTAGTGACCACTGAAAAATCACTGATTAACGATTTCAAAATCCAATTTCATCGTTGTATTTGAGGTCTGCATTATGGAGAACCCTATATACGTAAACGCGCTTTTGATATACAACATGCTTTATGCTACATGCTATCGGGTATACGGACGACCGGACAGACTTCGTTTGGAATCGTTATACCGTTAAAACGGTTAAGTTCTATGTCAAAATATTGACAGATGTTAAGCAGTGTTCAAGTACCTGTCGATTTATATATAACATGATATATGGTGCCATAAAAAAATTAATCAGTAACGGTTTCTAACGGTTGCCGTTGACGGATATCGCTGAATTACAAACTTAGCCGAGCTATGTGGATAAGCAATCGACTGTCGAAAATAGAATTTGAAAATTCCAAACCGTTGGAGAGTTATCGTGGATACGGACGGCCGGCCAGACTTTCAGACTAATCTCATAAAGGATTGCTACGCACTCCTTAATAATGTGCATTTTATACTTGTGTGTGTGTGCTCATCGTAAAAAGATTTTTCGTCCCAATTAGTCGTTTGAAGTATTTGCGAAAGCAAGCGTTCTCTCGAAAACGCCAATTTTGTCAAAAAAAGGTAATGCAAGTATTCCACAAGAAATAAGGAGGAAGTTGGTGGTGTTAGGTACCACAAAATGCGTTAAGATTTTTTTCTGTTTGTTTGTTTGTTTTGTGTGTGCACCTCCCGAACCTTACCGTCATGGAGGTTTAATTTGCATACAAGGAGAGATAATGAGGATACTGATACTGCTTACACATCCTGCCTAGTATGATTACATATGCTGTTTTATTGGAGGCACTAATCATAAAAATAAAAGCATTCCGTCCCTTATTTCGTATTATGCTGATCGATGTCGGCGTTTGTTTTCATGTGATTCTTGGATTGTGTTTTTGAGAATATATTTTGTCGAACGATAATGATGCTATCGCTGTCACGAGAAAAAAAAATAAAAGAAAACGAACACAAAGTGCCGTTAGTTACCAACATTTTATGAATGTAATTTGGGTTTTTTTGGCGTAATGGGCTCGGTGGTACGATCGTAGTTTTAAGTTCTGAGAAACCCGACTTCCTACAATAAATATGACTCACATCAGAGGTGTAGTTTGACTAAATGTAAGCTTCTGCTATTTGTAGCCTAACCTTACGTTTAGATTGAGATCCATTTATTAAGTCATATATATATTATCACAGCTTTTTTTGTATTGCAATTTAATGTCTTGCCTTACGACGCCATGGCGTCGGCAAATGAATGCATGTGAGTCATTGTGAGTGTAGTGAGGACTAAAAAGTATTATGTTTCAAAGGAAGATGGTTGGATGGAGTACTGGCAAGCTGCGCCGGCCCAAGAATATTTGCTGTAAAGAGTAGCAACAGCAACTCGGAATTGCGTGGTTTCATAATTTAACAACTCTGTCACTGTCGATACGTATTATTAATAGAATGCACTAGAACTTTCAAGAAAATCTGGATAGCCCACCTGCCACCTTCTACCATCTCATGCCTCTGAGTAAGCAAGCAGCGAACAGTAGCACTCTCTATTATAATAAGATGTTGTATTGATGTCGCACTGGCGATGATGCCTCGCTCTCTCTCCTCCCTCTCTTCTCTTTCTCTCCCATCATCCATGCATTACATAACGTTCAATTTCTCCAGGACGACTCACCAGTGTGGAAGTAGGAGTCGTACGTAGCGGTTGGTAGGTAGGGTTTGTGTTTGCGTGCTTCGCTCGGTGCCGTTGTTATAGAATCTGAGCCTGAGCGTCCAGTAAGTTAGCTATTTGACTTGAAGACTACAATCTAATAATAATAATATTAATTAATTTCACTACCTAAAGCATACCAGCCCATTGTGGCTAATTTCTGGTCTGGTCTCACTCTACTCACTTCAGGAATATTGGTGACAACTGTTTAAGGAATTGTTTTTTTATTTGTGCTTTTTTGCAGATTCAGCATCTTGTGAATCAGCTTTTCTCCCCAGCGACCATCAAGGATGCCACCTCCAGCACGGATTCAGGGATCCAGCTTGGATCGGAAAGCTTGTCGTCGTGCGACACCCCCATCGGAGACAGCACCACAGACACCGGGGACAGTGACTGCGAGGGGGAAGCCGACACTTCAGCGAGAAAGGTCTGCATTATATGTTGTTACTACTAACTTGCTACAAAATACTAATTTACTTATTATTTACCGCAAGGGTTCTTTTAAGTTATCAGCAGATGAGTATATTGAATGTGCAACATGTGCATGTAATTATGTGTACCCTGTGCAAAATTACGTAACTGTCAGGCAGGGATTTTGTTCATTCATTTAATTCTTTCTAATCTCATTACTTCCTCTTTCCTTTGCATAAAAAGCGACTGGCTTTTTAATAGGGTACAATGAGCATAATATTATATACACATGTATACACTTTTAGTTAGCGCACTTAACTCTCCTTGTTAGTACCGTAGTCGACATAATATGATCGCTATTTCAAGTTTTTGCAAAAAAAACGAGGTTTATGTGAAACTCCTTGTCGCTTTGTTAAGTAGCAAAAGCTTTACTTTAGCTTTAGCTCATTATGAAATTACGTATGATGTATGTGTGTCTATCGGTTGGTACGATAACTCCAGAATGCTTAGTCCGATTTGACTGAAACTTGGTATGGAGGTACATTAGATCTGGCAATGAGAGAAAGCACCCTTTGAAATTCAGCCAATTCGGGTCAAAAGCAAAGGTCAAGTTAAAAAGTTTTTTGGGATAACATGCTATAAGATATGGGAGGAGAAGATGCAAAGAGAGAGAGGAAATTAGAGAGGGAGGGGGAGAGGGGAAAAGCACTTTTTTTCTTTCTTATGCATTTTTGGTCCTTGTATGTACTTTTTGTCTTCCCTATGTACTTCTCGCTTTTGCCACTGCCTTATAACATTTAAGTATGTTAAATGATCTTGCTTCACCTACAAGGGAATACTGTCAAGAGTGATTTACACCTAGACAAGCGAATATCAATTCTAGCCAAAGCCAAACCATTACTTTAAAATCACATTTTTAAATAAAATTATTATTAGTGTAAAATTAAAATTATGAGACTAATGAACTACCTAATTTCTGTATTCGAAATTGAGTTTTATTCAGAAAAATTTTCATTTACTTTTACGTTTATTACGAAAAATTTATTACGTTTAGCCCTTTTAAGCCTAGATAAACACTTATAAATTGGTTACTTCAAATTGGAAGATCGAAAACGGGGTTCGATCAAAAACTGGCGCATGTTCCGAATTGTTTGCCAACAATCGTTCGTTTTTGTCTAGGTGCAAATAAGACTTGACAGTTAACAGTGTTCCCTTGTGTGCCTACAATACAATGAGCGCAGTGCTATGCTCTACTCGCATTTTCATACCCGAGATATACTTTGTGTGGGGGTGTTAGTTACGCATAATATTTTCTATTTTATTTATGTTATGCATAATTACTTTATGCTTTTCACTGTAAACTCACAATAATGCTACTACTATCACCACCACTACTACTAGCACCAACTGCACTTCCATATTTTGCTGTAAAAATGTGAAAGACTGTTAGGTTAGAATGCATAATGAATGATTGTTTAGTGTTTACGTATGTTGTTGTGACTAAGAGGATGCATGTTTGCTTATTCATATACAACGACGACGACATGTAAGCGTGCGTCGTCGTGTATCCACCACATCATCATAGTATATTAATATTGTCAGATAAAAGAGTATATATAAATATGCATTAAATAATTGGCATTTTTGTGCTTTATACTTTCCGTTCTTCTTTTCTTTTGTCATGTAGGATAGGAAGTAGAAAAGTAGTGTAGAGAAAAACACAATACTGACTGACACATAATAAATCAACTTCAAGTGGAGCTTCAACATCAACTCCTACCTGTTTGCTTGCAGTATGTATGTAGTAGAGTTGAAGTTGAGCACCTTACTTAAGTGTGCTGTGTGTGACGCACACTGGGAAAAACTCTATTTTTAATCCTCAAAAGTGTAGCAACTAGTAAAGGCATGTTAGGTAAGATGACATTATTATTGCGTA
>JAANSN010003395.1:0-18768 GCA_036850665.1 Dicranocentrus wangi | reverse complement strand
AAACCAACCCAGTAACTTTCCTCATGTTACTTCCCACTGGCATCATCACTAAAGCTCTGGTTCTGGAGACGGCATATAGAGATTAACGAAAAAGTTCAACTAGTATTACATCATCATACTCGTACTTACGTATACGTACGTATGCACCCTGCAACGAAACATCAGGCGACATGATACAAGTTTATAATGTTAGGTTCATTTCTCGTCTAATTTGTGTTTTACCCTAACTGCTCAACGGCTCAACTACACGGTTTCTATACATGCCCAATATGACGTAATTCTGTTAAACATGGGAGATGACAAAAAAGGCAAATTTTCATTAGGTGATCATTTCTGTAGCTGATTTAATCTGATCAAATCAAGTGGAGCCAATTGCCTGTATTAACTGTTCATTTATATATCTTCATCCATGTTGGTATTATTAATATTTATGATTTTACGAGATTGGAAACTGAGATCCCATGAATTCTATTTGAGAAAGCCTCTTCACTTTACAGACTAATTACACTTTTCCTTTTCAGCGGCTAACATTGTATATTTGAACATATCAAGTCATTCATGCACAAAAACGTTAATATTTCGTGAGAAACGTGGATATACATGGTACAAGAATGAATGTAACCAGCGGTTTACTTATCGTTAGATTCCTTGACTTTTAGATAACAGAGCGGCAAAATATATATAACCACGGTCAAGTTCACAAATACCCTTTCCAAGTTCATGTTGTTACTAGCACAAAAGCTCACGCATATATTTCATATTATATTAGGTTGCTTTATTCTTTTCACAAGAAAAATGGAATGGAGTGAGTGAACCGTGTAGAGGAGAGAACACATGTATGCCTTAATCAAATTCAAAATAGCAGGATTTATGGGCTAACATTGTGCAAGATGACAGAAGAAAAGAAGAAAAACGGAGTCTGAGTCAATGTAATCTAAAAGGCACATTCCTTAATTTTCACATATCACAGTCACTGTGTTTGCCCATGAAGAGTGGTGACTGGCAGTAAATAAATGGAAACATTCACAGCATGAATACCTTCATCATCGAGTCATAAAACGTAGTGATAAGTTAAGAGAATGAAAACCTAAGCCCACAGCTCAATTCTTTGGAAGAAAGAAGCAATTGCATTTTAAAAGCAATAATACCCACACGCATGCATAAAGATTCCAACCGGTCAGATTTTCCACACTAAAATGTGAATCAGTGAAGTGCTCACTCGTGGTGTTACAAAATGAGAGTACGAAGTACGAAACCGGAGTAAAATCTGTGTGTGCATGCGGACATGAAATTTTATAGAATTCTTCCTGCTCTTAAAGCACCTCGTACAATAAATTCAGAATTCAACTCACCCTCAAACTAATAAACAGTGAATGCGAATCCACGTACAAACGTATCCATATGCATATTATACCTATATCAATATCTAACTCGAAACTTGTTTCTCAGAACTGGAAAAAAGAAAGCAAATTTTTTTTGGTTAATGGGTGATGGTACAGAAAGAAAAGGCGAAAAAACTCATACATATAGTGTGGTTGGTTGAGCATCAGGGAAAAGGCAAGTTTTTTTTCAGACGGTGCAACAGAGGAATGGCTATGATGACTCATAGGAGAACCAGTGATAGTCATGACATACAGACATGGTATCAAAAAATCGGTGGCTTTGCTGGTTCAGCCGAAGGAAGAAAAAGGGAGTAGGGGAGTGATAATATAAATATACATAGAAATACAAACGCAAGTCCGTCATGAAGCAATTACACCCTGCCAGACTCAAACAGATCTACAGCCAACGTTAGTATTCGTCGATTCTATATATGTAACCTTTTAGACCATAAACCATAGTGCACAGGACGGACTGGACATATTTTGCTGAGTCGTATAGAGATAAAAAATATTCTAAATATACATTAGCCATGTAGCACATCACATCACTTACATTTGAATTCTGCGTCTTTCATATATAAACCACAAATAATATTCTGGTACCCTTCAAGAGCTCGGTAATATTCCTGTGTGAACAAGTTGAGACACTGTAAAGGAGCAGCATGGCGAAAAAACGACAAAGGCAAAAGGAAAAAATACATATGGAAACAACAGGAACTCAAGATCAACGTACATATACACAAGGATGGTACATACAAAATAGGTTCTTTATACACGTTGCATATACATACGGACAGTAGAAGAGAGTGATCTGGGGTAGTTGCATGGTCTGTAAACGCCATGACTCGAGAGTAAAATAGTTACAACCCCGACCGCAGTAGCAGCTCCACCACCACCACCACCATCACACCACCATCATGATCATACCATGAGAATTCTTCTAACTCAACGGATGGAGATGGAACTGCCAAACTTTGCTCTCCACTCAAGCCCACAATTTCTTTTTCCTTTTCTGAAGGGGTGGAAACTTGAACTTGATGAGAATGGTTTTGGCGGAGTGTTAGCTGTATACTCTTTTACAAGAAGAGCTTAGCGTGAGCTTTACGTATGCAATGGGACAAGACACCCTACATTACATACACATGATATGGATACATTTATAACGTATACTCCACATGTGTGCTATCTACTTACGAGTGTCCTCTTCCATACTGAATAATTTTTATTCCTTGGGCGTTCTCGCGTCTTATTGTTCAAACATATATACAAGCAGTTCACCAAAACTCACCTAGTCTGGCTTTCTACACAAAGTTTCGTTTTGCTTATACTACTAGAGACAGAGACACATAGAAACATGTCCATGACCTCCAGATGGAAAGAACGACCCTATTATGCCCTTTCCCATTATTATTGCAATTCTTTTGACGGGTGGGATTGTATAGAAAACCATCCCTGTCATATTTTCATAGTGGCACTGTACACGGACACAGCATTTACTTATGTAACACACTATGTGCACAACAACAACAAGCAACTGCGGCTGTGCCTGTGTAAATACAAGAAAACTGCAGTGCTTGCACATTTTCTATGTGCAATCGAAGCAATTTTTTTCTGTGGGCACATGAAATCACAAACTTTGGCTATTTACGCCATGCCAAAATTACCTTTCTTAAGCCATGATCTCGCAAGATATCATCTTGTTTATCGACAGCAGAACAACAAAAGAGATAAATTATGTTCCTACTCTAAATTAAGGGAGCCAGCAAGTCGGAGAGATCAAAATGGTGAAATGCTCAGACTCCGTATACCTCATTACAAGACGTTGAATAAAATTAAAATGTTCTGCATTATTATTACACAAGACAAATAGTGTATAAATCTGATATCCATGTTGCTACACCCCATCCTCTTCCACTACCCGCATCTTGGCGGAGACATGATCATTAAACCAGACTATCATTATCTCAACACTTTGCAGAGATATTCGACACTGGGTACATATTTCGAGTGTCTACTTTTTGTCCTATTATTTACACGGTTCAAATTCCACTAAACAGATCCACGACACGTCACTTGAGCATTCATCATTTACTTATTCTCATTAAACGCCATCACGAGACAAAAAAGAAGCACCAGGGCATGATTGTTATGAGCTAGGATAAAGTTTCATTCTGTATACGTTCCCTCCGTGAGGAACTGCATTCGATGTGAGAAACGAAAATGCATATACGAAACATGGCTAAGATGAACTGGCTAAAACATTAGCTTTCATAGGATTATCAAACAAGTTATGAAATTAAACATGCCTGAGCCATCTTCACATGACATTTTGAACAGTTAAATGGGGCATCATCGTCCTAATAATGTCCTTCTTTCCCTTGCACCATCATCCTCCTCATCATCGTGTAATACAAAAAGGACTGTCAAGTTCACATATTTTTCCCATCAAATCTATTCATCCCGAGACTCCTCATTAGTTGAAAACTGTTAAAATGGACTTCATAATATGTATGTTTTTCTCTGACACGATTATCGCATCAAATAGTTCCATGTAATATGTATGATGTGCTCATAATAATGATGAAGAGCATAACTAATATGCAACCGCTGTGCATGCAGCCTTCCAGTTTTTATTGACTTCACTAAAAACCCATGATAATAGTATTATTATTGTTATTACTTGTGTTGCCGCTGTTTTGCCATGTTTCGAACTAATGCTGCACGCATGCACACGTTTCCCATATTCTTCGTGCGTTTTACCTCCATTCGTGGAGATTTCAAAATGTGTAGAGTTTGCAATACCCTGCATGATTACGAGGTCTGCTGCAGGCATACACACATAATGACAGTGCACAACAGTTTCCGCGTAATACTTTTTCCAAGTTTTTGTATTCCTACTTCGTGCCGTATTATTACCCTCTGTGTGATGGCTGCGCACTTTATTGTCATTTCATGACAAGTTGAAGCCAGGCGTAATAGAGTCTGTATGTGATCATTACACTGCTGGACAATTCGAGGATGAATATTTAGGTGAAATTGTAACCCACTCCCGTACACTCTTTCCCCATGTGTTGTACGCTCCAAACCTATTCTAATTGTAAGTGACGTTCATTACATTTTATTAGTTTCTGAAATTCTAAGCATGTACATGATATCTAGTGGACTAATGCTTGTGCTGTGTGCCTGAGGTTCGATTTTGTTTCCCTTTTCGAACTTGAATTCAAAAGCTAGTCAATACGAATTCTTGATCCTATCACTCCACATACAAAAACACATGTGACCACACGTCACAAGCACTCGCATCCTCTCTTCATTCATCATTTTAGTAAAAAGCAATCAGTCAATATTAGATTTTATAATGTTCTAGCCCTATACAACTCAAGCCCAATTTCTATCTACTTTTTCACTCAGTCAGTTCTCTCTCGAAGAATACAAAAGCGCCAGAACCACTTATCTATTCCATACGTCACCCGAATCTACTCAACAGTACCGGACAAATAGCACGAACCCCTACGAAAAAAATGCTTATATCTCCTAAAACGCGACAATCATGCAACCCCACTCCACTCCTGCTTTTGTCCTCCCAGAAAAATACTGTAAATTCGACAACTAGCCAGCAAGTCGGTGCAAATGACTCTAAAAACCATGTAAAAACAGACTGTTACTTGTGACATTATGTATTAAAACTGTACCACGAAAATGACAGGGAGAAAATTACAAAAAAACTGTATCCGCGCTCACAATGCTATTCCACTCCACTCTATTATACATAATATAATTATGGACATTTATACACATTATCAGAGAATCCTAACGCATTGGAAAACCTCCTTCACTATTATGTTTCAACACTCCACCATTTATTTCACGCTTGGATAGGCACAATAACCGAAGCGGGCATGTAAAGTAACAGCCAGCCGGAAAAGTCTTTCTTCTCATAACAAATGTTACTTCTAGCTTGGCATGGTATGACAGTCAAACATCTCCCATTTATACATTACCTCTGAGTCCACAAAGCAACAGTGATACCGAGAAGAAAAAAATCGTGAAAGAAAGCTCAAATATCAACTACTGTTGCTCCAGGCTGGATCATCATGCGCTATGTATCTTCCCATGAAAAAATACCACTATAAAAGGCCATTGATCATCTTTGACAAATTCATTTACAACAGTCAATCAGTTCCTTTTCAGCCTCACTTGGAATGTTTTGAATGACTCCTTTCATCATTTCCTTTCTTCATACGTGCGTTCAGCCTTCCAGCACTAATAAGCTAAAACGATCAGTCCCCAAGTCAAAAGAGAATGACCACCACAGTCATTGTCATAACTGTGATAGCTGTCATTCCACAATGAGTGGATGACACGATGTAACACAAGTTCTATTCGTAGACGAAAAGAATTGTCCATTTATGCATTCATGCAAAAAAGGAGGAGAATAAGCAAATGACAAACAAGAACATCATATTATCCTCGTGTCTCCCCATTCTATTCACTAACTGGTTGAATTGCCCACCAGGACACTGTTGTTAACCATTATGAATGATTATTGCTAGAAAATTGCCTTCAGAAAAACTTTACAGAATCCATTTACACATGTTAGCATTGATCCTTTATTGCGTTCCAACAACCATGCTGCATTAGCGATTAACATGTGCACACTTGGAGTGTGGTTGAGGGTATGGTATACGCCAGTAATTGCGGTAGGTATATTTAATCTAACACTGAATACTAAATCCATTCCCACCCAAAATTCGTTGTAAGCTTTGTTATATGTAGATTAGAATTTACAAAAAAATAACAAATTATGTTCGTGCATGGTATTCAACTGGCTTACAAAGTGTTACAGGGTGACCATGTGGTGTAAAGTTCTGGTTTGTGATTATACGCGAAAAACTCACCCCGAATCTACTTTGCTTATTATACATAAGATTTAAGCTGAAAGAGATGGGAATAGTGCTTATTTTGGTTGGTTTGGTATATAAAATCCTCGGCGGTCCTCGTGTTCCTCCACAAACCATGTGAGCTAAAATGCAATGGAATTTCGCCAACTCATCCGTACCTTTTTGGTATGTTCATGTTCATCACACTAAAACATTTCTCTCACACAATAGACTTCACGCGAAAAGAGTACAATTCTGGCATGCATGTATAGGTGGCTATGCAATCCTTTCGAAATTCCGGGACAAACTGCACACAATGAAAATGATGACGAGAGGAGATGACTGTGTCAGATTACTATTAGACATTTCTTGATGTTCGCTTTTCACTTGACATTGTAATTCTAGCTGGTTTTATGGCAGGCAATATTTTACTTGCAACTATTTCCCTAAAAGCTAAAAAACGAAGAGTAAATCCGTATACTACCAACATATCTAACCATCATTTCAACCCGACGCGCTATATGTGCCATAAGATTCGTACCAGCTCGCGATATAACACTAAAAATGCATAGCAAGAGAGATGAAATGAAATAAAACTTCACATTGAATACCGTAAGTGAGTTAGGATGAAAGCAACGGCAGTCTGGCATGGCAGCTTTAGGGTTAGCCTGTCAAATTTCATGTCATGTCACATATGCATCTGTTGTCTAGCTAGTGAGTCGCTGAGATCTCGTAGCATTTCATGGATATACTATTATTGGAATGCAAGAATGGATATTGTTCTACTATACCAACTGACATCTTTGTATCCTCAACGGACGCAAATATGTACCTCATAGCATAGCATTTACTGAGGGTCCCAAACTTCGTTTGTGTAGTATACAAAACCATACGCCTTGCAAGCTTGCAACCCATATACCTAAAATACCGCTCATAAGTAGCACCCCAGAGACACAAGAGAATCCCTTGTAAGATGCGAAACAAACGTAAAAAATATTATGGTAAAACTTTATCATCATGATACGTCACATCACATCTTCCGACTCCTATGATTCATAATACGTACAGGACTGAGACATGTATAAAATTCCTAATAAAAATATCTAACAATGATGAATATGGGTAAGGTAGTATGCATACATAACAGTAAAGCTTTCTTAATATTTTTTTTATTCTGGAGTCAATACAGTGCGCCAACCCTGCTTTTCTGTTGTTTACAACAGAAACAAATGTATTTATCAAAAGCAAGTGAACAAGTTACATGCGTAATACACGAATATTAATGTTCTTTGTAAAGAAGAAGTCGAAGTACTTTATGATAGTTTCTTTTGGGATTCTTATCTGCTTCTTTTTCAACCACAATCAACTCAAATAAGCATTTAGCAAATACCGACCACGCATTCCACAGAAATGAGTAGTACCACATACATCACATATGATTTGAGAATCGCCTACGTGACTTTACTCTTAAAATGGGCAAAAATAGGCATAAACACCATTTTGGTGGTGGTTGGGCCGATAATGTAAACTATGAAAAGGTCTAATTTCTTTCAACAAGCCTATTTATAATTTACAATAATTCCAGCCCGACGCTCCACTATCAAGGCATGGGAGTGTGGTAATTAGAAAAGACATGAAATTAAAAGTTTTTATGTTTACAGAACGTAAAAGTGTTCAACATGGCTAAATGGTTGTAGATCATTTATCACTGGAGAGTGTAAAAGAGCATTGTAAAAAGACGCAGTAAAAAACATGTACCACAAACAGTCGTACGTATAGTGTTTATATCACGTGATTCCCGTTGAATATTCCATGCATCTTGACTCTCGGAACGACTTTTGGGTACAATATCATGTGGGCTAATCTGGTTGTGTTAAGCGAACAAAGAAGTATGGAGCTTTATGTTTCCTCTGTTAACCAGTCATTCAATTACACAATGACGCTTCCACCAGACCGCCACGTCTAATGCGAAAATAAAATTCAACCCTACAGCGAAATTAGGTAATTATCGTTACCTCCATCATCTAGATACAGTGTCTATCTGTGAAGTACGCTGGCTGTAAAGTGAACGAGAAAGGAATAAAATCACGGAGATCCATACTCGCTACCACCTCCCAAAAGAGATAGACAGCAAGATGAGGATAGAATGACAAACAAGAGGTTTGTTCACCCATGAAACCAGAGTGCTCTAAATTGACCTCAAATTAGCTATGGTTATCCTACACGACCAGTCTCTCTAACTGTGTAACAAAGACAAGGAGAGATGAAGGAGTGATAAAGATGATGGTGGTACGTATTCCTGACATTAAGTTGAGACTACTACTCTACAGGAGATCCCATCAATTTCCCATCCACCACACCAACACATCTACACAATCAGGAAAAAGAGTGGAATGGGAATTGAACTCATCATGATGGAAGTTTCAAGTCATATATACAAGGTACGTGGTAAAAACCTTAAGAAGGTCTCGACAAGAAAGCCTTAATTTCTATGCTTTCCTTCACCTACAGCTACCACCAGAGAGACGGTAATAAAGCCCAGCGATTTTGACTGGTTCCTTGTCTTATCTCTTTAACCTTCTCGTTTTAAATGAAGAGGTAGGTAGGTGGTGGTGTCAGTGTCGTGGCATACCAGTAGTGGTAACCGGAGATTATACATTGTCGCTGACTACTGAACACCTCAAATTGCTGATTTCCCTGAAGATAACTATTAGTAAAAGGATGGCTGTTTATTAACCAGAGAGAAACTTTCAATTTGTAAAATCTCCATGAATAGTGGCTACGCACGACATCAACATTTTCATTTTGTTACAGAAACCAAACGGTTCACACAGTTTACTCATTTTATGGGCATTATCTGAGCATCATCACATCACAGGCGTACAGCGAGATCAAGGCCAAGGAGGGAAAACAAAGAAAGATCTTTTTCAACACTCATATTTGAACTTTACATCTTATATGACTGAAGGAGGACATACCTTAGTGGCAAAGAGAGACGAGACGAGATTCCTTATACGTTCCATTTTCCCAGATTTGTACCAACTCGAGCGGATATTCACAACTAGTTTACTCTAACAACTACTAACTACTCGTTTCCCTTTATCTACTTCACCAGGAAAAATATATATACTTTTTTCTTCAAAAAGTCACCGGTTTTCGGATGGCTAAGCACGAATTTTCTTTTTACTTGTTCTCACACAAGCGGGTTTTTTCACCCTGATTTGATACAAAAAACGTTGTGCGAGTGCTGTGTACAAATGTACCAGTTTGCTAACACAGAGGTAGAAGCGTAAAAGACAAAAAAGTTTGACTAGTCATCTCAGTCAGCTCTAGCTACTAAAACAGAATACTTTTTTCACTCTGCACTCCCAGCACAAGAGAGTGGTTTACTACCATCGCTACCTTTACAATCCAGCCGACCAAAAAATCAAACCAATCAGAAAATCCAACGCTATAGACAAATACGGAAAGTCTAAGAAAGGAGAAGTGAAGTAATGCAAAAGAGAGCATTGCCTGCTTTTTTTGCAATTCATTCAGCCCACGTACATTACATTACACCTTGTTCAGCTTGTACTACATATAAATGCACCTTAAGGTAGGGGGCATGGGATATGGGAGTAGTGACTAGTACTAAACGTTACTTCATCCATACAGCACTTTTTTATTCAACGAAAAAGTGCATCGTAAAATGATGACTACGACTAGGAATGGTAATAATAATGAACAATATCTGCACAAGTTTCGTCCTTTTAAGTTCAGTCTGACTTGATGCCAAGTGAAGTAAGGTACATAGAACCATACTGTGTGTACAAAACCCCCATATAACCACCAACGTGCACTTCTCTTAAGTTGCATTTCATTTTGTCGGTTGTGCTTAAGTCAGCAAATTCCTTTGCAGCAGCAAAACTTTCATTTCGCCCAATTTCACAATTTCCAACAAATGTTTAATATGCATCATATGTACCACTTGAGAGGAAAAAATATATTGTGCAGTGCTGGGGTTCAGTGAATATCATACATGTATAAGCGAATAAGTACCAGTACCACTGATTTTAATTAGATAAATGTCTCTCTCTCTCTCTCTCTCTGAAGTGCTGCAACTATGGAAAGAAAAGTGGGCAAAGTCTTGTCAACGTCAAAGAACATTTATGAAAAGGGAAATTGGAAGGAGGGATAAGTCCGTGCTACAATATGCAAGCTAATATATATTCATCCCTCATAAATGTGGAAAAAATTAGCATTGATGTGAGTATGAACTTCGTCTTAAATCTGCATATCCTTACAATCGCCTCGGTTCAATACTCAAATTTGACCGATTATCATGCAAAATAACCCAACCAACCTTGCCATTCTTGAAGGAAACAATATAATCCCAATATACTACGATGTTGCCAAGTATGTGCACATGAGATAACATTTTGAACGTAGTATCTTCCCACAATATGTAATCATCACGATGTGGTAGCTAATTCTTGAAGAATAACTTCATGATAAACACTCCCTACATTTGCCCTTGCTTTGGGTTAAAACTTTTTCTCGTATCGAATCCTCAATCCACTTGCGTTACTATTTCACATATTACAGTGCGGGAGTACGGTAGAAACAGTAACCGTCGCTTGTCATCATCTCTGTTCGTTAGTCATCCGCAGCACACATGGAAGGAACATGATGACCCGGACAGAACTTTCAGAGACAAAACTCTATGCAATATTTTCATTCCATGGATCATCCTCATGCGCCGAGGCACATATGCATACTACAAGTTTTCTACTAGTGATATTAAAACGTATATTACACAGAATATAAGTTTTCGTATGTTGCTCACGCTCACACTCAAAAACACACTAAAAAGCCAACTTATTTTAACATACTGCACAATTTTTATTTTGAACCTTCAAGAATTTTTCTTCTAAAAAATATATATATATCATCCTCATCATTATCTCTGTAGGACCGGCCATTCCATTTCCATTAGTATAATCAGCTTTTCTGTCCTCATGCAGCACACATGCATGCACATGTACACACCAGTACTATTATCGTAACACGCATCCCCAACTTGGCCAGTAGCTTCGCCTTTCTCGTGACTGTGAAACCAGTACCAGCATAATGTTATGCTTACTTACTACCAGATTTTTTCCAGTAAGCAGTTCTCAGTTCTTTAAAACAACTTCTGGTTTTTAACATGCTATTTTCAATTAGAATATTATGCATGAAAAAGAATTCGTATCTACACCGTATCCCTAGATTTATAAGGCACTCGTCTCAACACTAGTAAGCCTCGACTTATTCCACACGGATAAGTGGCAGAAGCATTCTAAAAAAATTACTGCATTTAATCATTCCTATCTCACAACAAGGGGTATAAATGGAGCTTAATATGACTTTTGTTAGAAACTGCGTAGTTTCACTTTAATCATACTTTGATTTATGACAGTGGACTAAATACCTTGTAAGATTAGTCAATGACTTTTTGACTTCAATGGAATGCCACCCTTAAAAGCCTGAGAATAATAATAGAAGTCAAGGAGAAGCGCACAACATCAATTTATAAATAACTCATTTCGTCTATAGTCAGTGAAGAAAAAACTTGCTGATCCAGATGAGTACTCGTTTCGTTCATTCAAACTCCATTTACATACATTGGGCTGGTCTTTCAATTTTTTGTGATGATTACAAGAATTTTTTTTAAAAAGAAGATCCCTTGCACAGTAGTAACTCCCAAATTAGACTTCTTTGCTCGAGTTTTTTTTGTCATTTCATACATTCTGGTGGAATGATGTCATATAAAAAACTGAATCATTTAGTGTACATTTAACCTGGTGCGACAAAAACCTTAATCATCTTTCGCAACACAAGAGCCGCAATGAGTCATTTTTTTTCGCCACAACTTAAAGTAATCCAAAACATGCAACATGATCATGATGACATATGCATGACTAAACCACAGAGCAAAGGATGTTAGGATAAGTGTGTTGGTGAGTCAATTGAGGCAATAGTATTGATACGTGCATGCATGCAATACATGATTTTTCTGTAAGTCTTTGGCACAAACAAACATTCTTGTGTATCTGCTCTAAACCTCACACAGATTTGACAGTGACCACAGCACAAGCTGAAAAAGGCTGTGAATGACAGATTCAATTAGGCAGCAGAAGCATCTACCCGTACATAATGATCAAGATAATGATGGGATGGTGATGAATGAGTCACACTGTATTATTAAGCAAATTATCCATTTTTTATTGCTTTTTTAAACTTGGCGAAAACATGGATTGAAACATGCCGACATGCGAATTAACCTCGTGACACGGCGTGATTTCAATCAGGATTAATGCCTACGTATAAAAAAATGGTAAACAAGGGGTCGCGCTTTCAACAAAGAAATGAGTGAAGGAGAAGTGGCATTCCAACATAACGCATAGCTACAAAAAGGAGGATTCATTACAGGGGTTGTGCTTTGTGCTACAAAAAAACCAGAAAATCTTCATGTTTTGTTAAATACAATCTTGGAATGTACTCTAAAAATACATGTCAATTCAAATTGACATTCGATTTCCGATGTGACAAAACTAAAAGCAATTTATGCCATCCAACACGTACTTTTAACGACGAGCGTTTATATCCCTGGTGGTAAATGGAGGCATTTCCCAAATGTCAAAACGGCTAGTAGGGTTGGCATCTGCAGTTGTTACACAATGCCTTATTCAGACAAGAATTTTTCCATCTTGAGAGGTATAACGATATTCATGCATGTGTAGTGAGTGTACTGACTGCGCATTACGATTTTTCAGTCACACTGAATCAAGTCTTGTTGGCTTCTTCGGTTTCGGATTCAGTATACGTCAACCCCAATCAAGAGACTAGCAGTGCGTATGTTTTGAAAAAAAACAGGCTCAATACTGTCTCACAAGCAACCCCAGAATGTCTGATGACCTTCTTGTCAAAAACGTTTGCTGGACTTCCTATGTAATTCGACTTCAATGGGTAAGTGATTTCTTCATAAATGGACAACCTACGGAACGCACCGTCCAATCCAACCACAAAAATACCAGGGAGGATTTTTATGCTTCTCACTTCTCATATTCCTTTCGGAGATGATATTCTGTTGTGTTTTACCACTTGCCACGAACAATAATGCAGTTTGGGATGCTACTAATCACATGTCAGATGTGCATGAAATGCTTTATACTGCTTGACATTACTACGCATTTCAGATTGTGTTATGAGTAACTGTCAAAGGTCCTAGGTAGTAAATAAACAAATGCATTTTTTCTCGAAGCACATCTCTCGAGGTCTACGCGACGCAACCTCGTTCGGAGGAATTTATCCAGATGACGGTACCCACCGTGCCCGAAGCAATCTGAGAAACCCTTTTGTTTCCTTAATGAAGCCAGTTTTGCTAAATTACAACAAGCTGTTGATACCAGTACTCTCAACACACATTTTCTTCCAAATTGTCACCGAAATCTGAATCGGCTCCCTTTCCCTTTGAACTTGGGTAATTATCAACACACATTCATTCAGCCATGCATGCGGCTCACGGCATGAAACAAAACAATAGAACGTGCAATCACGTTGTGTACATGGAATTTAACTGGTGCGCAACTGATTCCTGTTCTTTGAACAATCCCACTATGAAATAACGTATCTCAACCAGATCGGAAACATGCAAGCAACTTCTCCAACATCATTAATCTAAACATCTGCTTCCGTTTGTCCCGATTTCTTAATTGCGGCAATTATCTATGTGTATAACTTTTCACCCTCACCTAAAGCATTCGTCCTCTAGTTTTGCCTTTTCCGACTATAGATTCGTATTTCATCTACTAATAGGCTTAACCATTTTACACGTCAAGATGGAAGTCAGTAATTAAGCTTGGTAGACTGAACCCACATCATCATTCCTTTCCAGGTTTATACAGAGAGCGATACTATCTATCATCTGTTGCAAGCAGATCCGTTGTCAGCTGGTTGCAAAGCTAGCACGATGAGATTAATGCTGCAAAAAGGCTGCACACACCACTCTGCAGAATGGGTGGTAATAAATTCCACCATCTAGTTCCGACTCGAGCGGATTTTTTTTCTCCGCTTTTCCGGAATACCTTAATTTACAGCTCGCACAGTTGTTCTAGTCTCAATTTTTCCCCTTTCAAGTATCACAAACAACTCCTAGATCAGTTCTGGGGACTATGGTACAAGCCTGAATTATAACAGTATTAAAGGAGCAAAATCTAAATAAATAGGGAGCAACCAGCATCACACAATTACGAGGTGGGTGGCATCTCCAGTTCTCATGCCCTTTCTTTGATGATTCTTGCCATGCCACGCATACACATCCCCTTAATCCAAGACGTCAGCACATAAAACATGGTGCACTAGGGAAGAATACTTTACGGAGCTAAGAAATACGGAGACGAAACACGAATTGAAATTAAATTAGCATCATGCAGTGCACCAGCTCTTGTAATTCTCCATCATCCAGATTTACGAAAAAATACATATATAAATCAAACTGAATCTCTTTTTGAGTCTTCTACATTCACGTTCCTTTTCTATTTTATTCCTTCCCATTCTTCATCAAATGACCGTATCAGCATCACCACAGTAAAAAAAATCATGGGAAAAAGAACACTAGTTTTAAAATATGGGGAAACTTTTAGTTGCTTGCATTCTCTTCATTTTTCATGCTACCTACTCTGTTCCACTCCTCCATCAAAATCCATTGCGAGTTGATACTCTCTTAAAGCCTTAAAGAAGGGTTATCTCGTGAAAAGAAGAGCAGACAATGAGGCTTGCCGGGGAAGTTATCGAGTGCATACAATATGTCCATGTAAAAATTCTCGTATCCCCAGAGTATTTCATACACGAATGCCGAATATCCAGTTTATACTCGTAGGTTGTTTTTTTAGAAAGCACATTTTTTACTTCGTTAGAAATTGCTTGAAAGTATATGGACACAAGAGTCACATTAAAAAGCCACATGATAAAATATGGATCAAGTAAAGGTCTCTTTGCCGAGTGGTTGCCGTTGGTTTACTGGACAGAATTTACCAATTCTGTTTGTTTCCTCTCCAGTTGGAAGAGTGGACTCCAGGGCTTTACTTGCTTCGTACTTCTAAAGTATATATAATGATATCAAAACTTCGAGGAGCGTAAACACAAGATATCTTACTCTTGTCTCTTGTGGAACTATCCAAGAGCTATTCCAGTGAGTTTTCTCTTACGATACACCACCATCAACATAAAAAACTTAGGAATGGTGCACAAAACCGTACCACATAAAAGGCATAAATTCTGTGGACAGAGACAAGATTTCTTTCCTCTTATTCCATGTACACACACACACACACACAATACGCACATGTGTGTATACATATATAAAACTCACATGTGTGCATCAGTATTGTTATTATTAGAGAGGACGAGATATATCAGAAAGTGCGTATGCTTATAGTGATAAAATGCACTGAAGTCTGAACATAAAAAGTCTTAAAGGTCTTGGTCTAGGTCCTAAGTCTGAGCTTCTTTTTTCCCTTTGGATAACTTTCCATCCATCTAGTGGCTGCATTTATGTTATTGCAATGCCATCACAATGCCCTTCCACACTGAGATCCAGAACGTCTTGGTGGAATTCCTTTTGAGAGATCTATTTCTCATTTCTCTTCTTCTCTTCAAAATACTCACAGAAGCTATCAAGCATACACATATATCCTATTTTTGTGATGCATAATGTGTGATATACGATTGTGTATTAAGAAGAATGCAAGGCTCACTTACTCAATATTTTTTCCTGTAAAAAAAGCATTCCTTGTCTTGTTCCCAACCTGAGTTACTGAGCACCAAACTTCCCTTTTTCCGAAAAGAAGAATGATGCTGTGCCAGTGGTACACAATTGTACACATAAAATATATACGTGGTGCACTTTTCCTTAATATGTGCGCTATATGTTATGAGTGTTTTACAAGATTCATTTCCAACTCTGCCATTATAACTGGGAAAGCATGGACGGGTGTTCATATCTCGAAATAATATATGAGCTCCCATTATTGTCACCATTAAAGAAGTCTAGAATGAGTGGAGTAATAGAAAGGTGAGGGAAACATATTTTTTCCAGTTGCATCCCACTCCTGCATAGGTATTTGCTACCTTTCATCTTAAACCGGCGGCGGCGGAACAGGACAGTAACAATAAAGCCTTTGATAGTTTCTCCCAATGAAATAGTTGTCGGAGTATTTTCAATCCTCAAGTGCTTCGCTGGGACTACATTTACGTCAAGATGTATGACCCCCACAGGAATACCATTTGCATTGTAGGCTTGTACACATGCATATTTCTAAAAATAATTCTTTTTTTAGAGAGTGACTTTTTAAATCGTTCCTTTTAATCCTTTATACATGAAGCCGTAAGTAGAGGCTCCATAACTCGTATGGGAAAATAATAGTCAGGAGGTTTCCTCTTTTCTCTCCCAAAAAAACGGGAGATTTGTTTCTTGTTTTGTCAGACGTTCCTAATCCGCCAACGAAATCCGAAAGTGAGGAAAACGAGGTTTACTTTATAGTCAAACAGGCAATATCGTTGTACTTTCCGTCTCTGATTCGGATGGTCTCCTAAAGGGTGCATATTCTAACAATTATTTTTTATGTAATAACGAGATTCATAGTATTCTCACTTCGAACTTTACAACGGCTTCTTTCCTTTTCTAGTTAAGTTGTCGGTTGTCTATGCCTAATGAGATTATTAGGTTACCATTACTAAAGTTTTAACACTAGTGTACAAAAAGTTTTCCTCTTGCATGCTTATCCAACAATTCAAGTGGTGCTGCGGCTCTGCTTCTATATTTGAAACTGGAACAGATACTCTCAAAAGTAAACAGAATGTGGTGAAACATTTAGCTGAAATCATTGAGATTGCGTGCAAATAAACAAACTACTCACCATGAGACGGAAATGTTTTTAGTAAGTACTCAACAACTATTGTGTATACACTAGACGAAATTACATTCTCAGGGTTGAGAGCTGGGAACGCTCGGTATTTATAAACCTACTTTGAAGGATAAATGATTATGGCCATGCATGCAGCGGAAAAATAACTAATTTTGACGTATCCGAACCGCAGATGTAAAGTAGCACCTGTGAGAACTTTTTCTCAGCCCACTCTCCTGAACTTGTACACCTTTCCAGTAGATTTACACGAAATCCTACAACCCTCCTTACACAACCTTTTGCTTCGGTGCTGCAACGCTACCGTGCACAGTATCGTATCATGCTGTTCCTCTAAAAAATTTCGTTTCCCTTTTATCACTTTCAACTTTCATGTGGATGATGTGGAGGTGGGACGATGAAAAGCCTGACATGGCACGAGAGAAGTAGTAAGTAATTTCATTTCCTGTCTGGTGTCTGACAGAATCGGCCATAATCCTCACTCTCTAATTTAGCCAACCAACTCAACCCCAAAATGCCCTATATACGAGCGCGCAATAATTGAGGGTGAAACCTTAAAATTAAAAGTTTAACTCCCCTACAGAGCCAAATCGGATTTGTAAAACACAAAAGCCATGGGTATTTACAAGAGATTACATGTTTTTGCAATTTCAATTCAATAGACAAAGCCTTCACTTCGACAAGCACGCAAGTTGTCTTTTGTCATTCAAGAGTAATGTTCAAATTATGCAAATTCTTGACGCACACATGTCACTACTCAAATATGCCATCGTTGTACATCATGGAATGTGAAATTGGGCACTACGGACAAACTACGAACCTCAATAGAAATCCTGTGCGACGTCAATATGAAATTATTTGCATGTACGAAATGGGTTGAAAGGAAGAACAATTCGCGTAATGAATGATAAGTGATACCTACTCCTTTAATTGATAGGAAGATACACCCTAAAATTGAAAAATCGTGGTGAAGGTGAAGCCACGACTCATGAATAAAATATTGGCACTTTATTATACGCCAATTGATGTGTGTAGTATAATCATATCATCTACTCTGTTGATCTGATGCGAGTTTGTAATCGTTTTCATAGTCAGTAATAAATAAATGGTGATGATGAGGATGAGGGTTCAAAATGCGAAGTTTGGAATGTCCACTCCTTAATACATAGTTTAGTTTAAATTGCGCATTATTGCGGATACGTAATGGACAGAGGAGGTTTTCGCAGTCCTTGAAACAGTTTTTTTTTATATATATTGTGCGCCTCAGTGTACCTCAGGAATGTTAATGAGTGTGAAATAATGACACATAGTCAACAGACACATATTTTCTTAGGATGTTCATGATCATCATCTTCCAATATTTTACCGTATTAGATGCTTGGTATTTTGGAATGTGCACGGTATTACTCGGAACATCACAACGCAAAATTATCTCCTCAACTTAGCAGCTCTATTCCAGCGAAAAAAAAAACAATTCCAAAAAGGAAACATTCCATGAATGTTATTTTTTCACGACTACTTGCTGTTTTCGCATTCTCACCCCTTCCCAGTCTAGTCGTGCAC